>QVNV01025053.1:0-41063 GCA_014825455.1 Pseudomyrmex pallidus | reverse complement strand
TTTTTTTTTTTTTTTTTTTTTTTTTCTATCTTCGAGAAGAAGAAAAAATAATCACGACAGCTCAAAAGAGATCTACAATGCAGAGAGATGATGATAGCATCGTCATATGTTAAAATGTCATTTACGTGAGAAAAACTATTCTCACAAGTCTGTGTTGAAATGTTTATCAAACTTGTCTTTATCTTATCTCTCTGAGATAAAAATATTTATGCTGATGGTGAAAAGTTAAAAATATTTTCATTGGAATCTCGCGTCTCTTGTCGCTGATCGCGGTGCGCCTTCCGACGTACAATGAAAATAGCACTCACTTCACACATACGCAATATTCATAGAAGAAAATAGTCATATATATATATGTGTGTGTATGTATCGCGACGTTTACATATAATATATATACTATCTATGCGCAATGCAGTAATAATATATATAATATATATACTCACTTTTATATATATATAATATATATATATTCGGTATTTGTCTTAATATATATTTATTTATAAACGACGGTTAGATTATTCAATTACATCTCAGTATTAAAACTCCTGTTTCTCTTTCGCTCGCTTACACACAGGCAAATACGTACGCGCGCGCACTTTCGCTCTTCCGTCTCATCGTGGTAAATAGTAAAGTTTAAATGGTACACTTAATACTTTTTTTTTTTTTTTTTTTTAACGCTGTGTTGTTTTCTTTTGTTGTTTCTAAACGCGAACCCGCGCTGGACAGACCGAGAAATCAGTGACGATCCGATCAGTCGGAAGCTTTACATACATTTATAAATAGGCGCGTTAACATGTACCGTCGATCTAAGCATATTCTTTTTTTTTTCTTTTTTTCTTTTTCTTTTTTGATTCTCTGTGTTCACACACACGATTTCCTGTACGATTTTTTCCCTTTATTTTCACCTCCTTGTCTATACTTATTGACAGAAATTGAATCGCGAGCTATTAAATGTCGTCATTTTTCTCTTTTTTTTTGTGGCTGTATGTGATACCGGCTGTGTTATTATTCATAATCGTCATTGATCATCTGTGTACCGAAGTCCCGCCACTCACGATTCAAAAGAAGCGTGGGGTTTCTGCATTTTTTTCTTCTTTTTTTGTTTAAAACGAACAACATCGACATTTAACATAGCAAGTACGGGGCGGCTCAACCCCTTTGACTCTCTGTACACCACACATACTCAGTTTTTTTTTGTATATATATAAATATATATCACGCATACGTGTATATATGCACGCATATATGCACATATGCTACTATATCTCAATATGCACATGTATGTATATAATAGTAATATATATATATATCGCTTTCCCTCCATATATTCAATATATATATATATATGTATATATTAAATAAAATGGTATGTATATATGTACGCGCAATGTAATCACTAGAGAGTTTAATGTATATTTTAAGTATCGCTTCAACGTAATACTGATGCGCAGACGCTCGTTGACCTGACTAAGCCGTTCGATTTGCAATTAGCTTTTATGATCGGACTTAATATTTCATGATTCCGCCTTTCGCTTCATTCGCACCTTCCGTTTGCATCTCGTTTCAACGCTTCGTTAGACTATGAATTTGCGAACGCGATTTCTACTTGAAGACAAACAGAGGAACAGACGTATTGCCGAATTTGTGATAACAAAAATGAAAAAAAAAAAGAGATTTAGATAATCCTATTATTCCATCTACGTGTCTAAAACTTTCGCTTGTGTCTTTCTTCAAATTGACGCAACAGAAACTTTTTCAAGGTTTTCGCATTCGCAAATCTAATTCCACCGCGTTGTTTTTGTCGTCGAAGACTAATGTGGCGGAGAGCTGCTTCTTCTAGGGATTCTGGAGGCCTCCTTTTGTAGTTTTCTTCTCCTCTTTGTTTTATCTTTTGAAATTGACTGAACTGTGCTTAAGTATGTAAATAACGCGTTGCAGCGTTATTCTTCCAAGAGTAGATTGCGAGATTATCTTATCTTTTATTTATGTATATCGCATTTAACGCACGCATTTAGGAATCTCAATACAATTCCAAAAGTTGATTATACGTATGTATCAATAGAACGATAACATTGTGGAAAATATAAGTTTATATCGCGCGTGCAATCGCTAGATAAATATATCTTGTAGATACACAATTTTGTGAGAGAAGAAAAAGAAGCATATCGTCGAGACTAGTAAAAGATATTGAGAACTCTCACGACCACTCGTGGAAGACAACCGCAAAACGTTTGATTTATCGAGCTTTTTTAAAGCAGAACTTAATCAGCCAGCTGTAGTTAATCCACGCTCACTTACAACACATTTAATAACATATTGTCCATATTGCTTATGGCACCAACTTTTGAGCGATTTTAAATACATTTTATAATCCGAACCCCTTTTTTTTTTTTTTTTTTTTTTTTTTTTTTTTTTGAGCAAGACAAGAATTTCTTTAAGTGATTAGTGACTTCAAACAGGTGACGTGGGAGGAGAGGGGAATTCTAAAGAGGTATAGATATAATTATAGTAAATATCTCTAGTTGAGCAGAAAGAGAGATGTGAAAAAAAACGATAGTACAAACGCGTGTCACTTGAGTATCGCATGAGTATTTCTACCGAGTATGTGCTTCGCTCTTTCGTTCCTATTAGAATTATTGCAACAATTTTTATATACGATCGAAGAGGAAACGTGTAAGTGCAACGTGCACAATTTTCATGACTTCATGACCTCTATTTGTTCTTCTCTATGTTATAGTCTATATTTTAGAGAACTAAGAGCTACGACAGATTCTCTGTAAAAATTATATTTTGAGTATAAACACAACGGAAACAAGTCCTATATAGATATACGTAGTTTCATCAATGAACTTACGCGAGGTTTATAATTCTTGTCTAGACATATTAACGTACAGAAAATATATGTGACAAGTTACATTATATTAAGTATATTTGGTATATGGAAATACAAAGTCGCAAATACATTTACGTATTATAATTGCCGGAACTCACATTAAATATTCGCGGCAAGTATGTACGCCGTGTTGTCTCTTTGATAGTGATTTGTTTCCGCAGATCATCTTAATGCGATAATACGCGTGGCTCTCCTACAGCTGACCATGTTCTAATACATTAAAAACACTATTAACAATACGTTCCGTAGTAAAAGTTAATAGAGAATAGTATAACATCAAATAGAAGAGTATAAAGAACCATGCTGGCGTATAGAGATAGACATTAAAGTAGGTAATAGGTAAGAGGACGATAGATTACAATATATCAATAATCCGTAATAACTTTTTCCACTTATTAAGAGTAATTTTGCATAAACGTTGATGATCATTTAGTAGACTTGTTTCTCTTTAATACAATATTTTGAGCACATTCCTCAGGTGTATAACCACGCTACACTTTAAAAAAAAAAAAAAAAAAAAACAATCTCATCAATAATTATATTCAGCGTTATACAAGAGTTTTGTCAACGTACGAGCCATGGCGTGCATTGAACATTCTGTAGGAAAAAATATTGTGTGCAATTTTGTAACAGTTTTATCATATAATAAATATTATAGCTATTGAAATAATAAATAAATTATCAATAATAAGTAAATTAAAATTTAAAACGTATCAAAACGTCACTAACTAATCACGTATAGAAATGTTTATATATGTATTTATCGCCGTGCGAGAGAGATAGGATTATTCGATTTTTTTTTCTTGCATTTATTATACTCGATTATTATGCTTTCTTTTTTTTTCAATAAGGAATCTAAATTATTTACTTGTTATGTAAATTTACATTTGATTTGCGACTGCTGCATATCAGCATCTTTTTTAAGGTGTACATAACATAACATCAGAGAGTATATTAATATTAGTACGATAATTAATATACAGATAATAAGGAAAATCACCTATGATAAAAAAACCCAAGCACGAAATATTATTAATCACGATTAATGTCTTTTGTCAGCTTGTTATGGGATTTCGAAAATAAATAAAAATAAATATTTCAACAAATTAAACACATAATAACGTCAGCGCAAGTCTAAGTGTGTAATGTGACATTAACTTAAACAGAAGTGTAATTATAGTAACAACAGAACGATAATTTTCGATATAATATTTGAACTGTTCACACAATAAAATGTAAATTATTATGAAACAACACAACTGTTTATAATAATTATCAATGAGTGCAAAATGCTCTATTTGCACAGCCATTAAGTTAAGTGTTAGTTGGTAACTTCAAGTTAATTATCTAATCACATATAGACACGTGTGAGAGAGCACAGAAATAAAACTCATATCATATACAGATTCGCTGATGATAGTTCAGATCCATTCACTCGGTGTTAAGTCACTATTCGATTATTATGGCAGTACAATATCGGTACAACTCACTAGTTGATGGCACGGGTCCGCCTATGTACAAATATGTAATACCATATATACCACACACATACCATTTAAATACATCACATAGTTATTATTTTGTGTGTTATATATATTCTTCATATAGATATATCATTTTTTTTCTGTGACGTGGAGGGACTCGTTTGTACAATTCAAGCATTCTTCGTTACTGTTTCATTGCTTCGTTTCATGTCTTTCCTACATTCTGAGTAAGTAGCCTCCAGTACGTGTCTCATATTGCTTCTGTTCTAAATCCAGAGCATAAATTTTGTTTTTAACGAAAAATAATATAAAACAATATTTAGTAAATTATAAATCTACTATATTTAGTAAATAAAATCTTCAATGTGTGTGTTGTGTTTGCTACACACAGAATTCACACAATTATTGAATAACGTGCAGATCGAATTTACATCAGAAGTAATTTAATGAACAACGAAATTAATTTTTATTTATAAAACATTTTATAATTTTATCATATCCTCTCTGGATTTGATCAGCTAATATTTATTCTTTCCTCGTTCCTTTTATTACTATCTACGATGTTTTCTCTCTTCAAGCTCTAAATCTGATTATAAGAGAGAGTTATAGATATTACATATAATAATAAGTATATTAGTAGAAACTTAGTTTCTGTAACAAGTGTATTGTCTTAAATGATATGTCTGCTAATTTTGTTTGTATTCGACCTATGCGCCGGGCTTGCGGTCGAAATTCATAACACTTTTACTCCTTAAATGAACTAACTTTAAGATTCGAAAAATTCTAGAATCTTATAGTATAATATATAAATATCTAACGCTACACACTTTTTAATTCCTATACTGGAGGCTATTGTTACTCAGACGTTACAGAACCATTTAATTTAATATGACTACAAAGGAGTATTTCCACGGACTTGGAAAATATTATATAAACGTCTACGAATATACTTCATAGAGCGTCAGAGATAACTTTACGTATAAGAGGAATAAAATTTTAATCATTATGAGATGGTGTTTATAGAGGATTTCTCCCTAATATTACATACAATTATTGAATGCCAATAAAAATTTAACCGACTTAACAGATAAATTTATACTACTCTCAAATAATAATTCGTGCATTAAATCTGTGCCCCTGGCAATACTCCCTCATAATAGTCTCTCTTGTCTGTAAAGAAATAGATAATGTAGATGTTGTGGCCGGAATATTTGATGTTTGCATTACATTTTTGTAAATTGGGGAGATTAATGAGACACACACATACATAAAGATAGAATAAAGATTACATATGCTTCTGAATGTTCAAATGTCATGAGTATTTCTCATTTTTGACAATTAAACTTGCATTACAGTCATAGGTTTTTATTCCCGATCGAAATAAATGGAAGATTTAGAGCCATATTTACGAATATATGAAGACTTGGCAGATTTCTTTAAAGCGTCCTCAGTCACTTGCGCTCTCTCATGTGAGAAAAGTTTAAAAAGTTAAAGTGTACGTTGTGTGATTCATTCAATTTTCGGTAAAAGTTATAAAGAAGAGAAGAGAGTGTTAACAATAACAATGTTCACAAGGTAGAATTAGAGCATCTACGATTGGCAACTCTCTTGAATAACAATTCAGAGTTTCAATATAAATGAAACTTGGTATATATATATAAATATATTTTAATCTTTATAAAATTTAGATAGTACATTTTTTTTTTTATTACACTTGTGTCTCTCTTAAGAAAATGCATGCTTTTTTGTTTTTAATGTATTGAATGCAATTTGTGAGAAAAGGGATGTTCCTATATATATACATATATAAATACATAAACACACAACTACACAAACACAAATAACAACTTAAATAAATAAGCACGGGAAAAATAAGATGTATAAACTATAATCTTTTTCAATAAAGATATTTGTTTTATAAAGAAAGAACGGAAACGTTTAGAATTATTGTTTTCATTTTTTTTTGTTTGCTTTAGGGAATAATTAAAAAAAGAATTCAATGCGTTACCAAAGTAAACCAAACAGAAACTTTTTTTTTTTTGATATTGCGTAAGGCACCTTACATATAGGAACATCGTTATGTAAGAACTTTTTTTGAACGGGAACTAAAACTCCAGGTAGAGATTATAGAAATATGTGACCGGTTATTATTATTGTTTTTACAAGAGCCTCGCCACGTAGTCTCTAGTAAGATAGAAAATAAAGCCAAATACATGTACTTTTCTTTATATAGTATATGTATAGATCCCTCCTAAACCAACCTAAAACCTAGCCTACTTACTTTTTTGCATAGAGTTTATTTTAATTGTACACATAGACACTGACGTTATATGTACAAACATGTACATACTTTATGTACATATAGCTATTTCAATATGATCTTCATTAGGAAATTTAATATTATAATAAATAATATTAATATTAATATTTTTTTTTCTCTATTCTGTGCGTGTTGTGTGTGTGAAGTGTGCGTATGTATAGTATGTATGTATGGGCGCGTACCTCTATATGTATATATAATCATTATTTTTACATATAGTATCTCTCTTTCTCAGAGACGTAAGAAACGTCTTTGAAGTGAAACTTGAACAACGTCCTTTCTAAAGAATTATTCGTCTAAGCTAACGAGTTCTTTTCAATTACATCAATTTGTGTGTTTATACATATTTATATATTTATATATATATATATTGTATATATATATATATATTTATATATTCATATATATATATATTTCGTATATATTAAAATTTTTTATTCAATTGAGTACTATTTTAAGCTACTAAGTAACAGAGGTAAAGAAATTAAGGAGTTTCAACAAATCTACGTACACATAGTAGGATCCACTTATATCCTTATTAAAGTTTTAGATATGCTAATAACATTTAAACTAAATGTAACTAGAGCGAACGTGCAACAAGTCGTACATTACATTCTGGGATCCGTTTACACAGTTTGTAGTATAATCTTATACCAAGCTTTTATTCAAATTAAGCTATAATATTATATAAATGTAAATTTTATTCAAGGTATAAGTTTTTCCCGTTTTAATGTCGCATAATATTTCAGACAATCATCAAAACTTGTATAAACTAAAAAAGGTATCTATTCTGATCTCTTAAAATCCCGATTGAGACAGTTCGATGTAAGCCGATCCCAGCTGTAACGAATCGAAAGAGAGAAAAAACAACCTAAAACATTTTTTTAAAAAATTGCGAAAGGGCAACAGGTAACAGTAATGTCTTGTGGCACAATCTGGGAACATTTTACGTGCATAATAAATAGGTACACCAAAATCGCGTTTACTTAGAGCGCTTATTGTAGGTGCACATCAATCTCCTTCAGTTTTGTTGAGCTCTCTTAATATAATGGCGAAAATATGTTCCTCCGCACATTAACTTACTGAGTTGCGTTTGATTTTTCTATCTCATGTTAAAAACGCGTTTCACGATCGCGTATTTACTTCTTCTCTTCTCAAAAAAGAAACGCAAAGTTCGAAATCATTCGTTTGTTTCGCCTTTCGGTGACAGTTTCATTTTTTACATTGATGCCGACACCTTATTTTTTTCCATGCTACGAAAAATCAATACCCTGTCTCCTTGTTAAACAGAGCTCTGAACTGAGAATTACGATTGCATAGTTAAACTACAACTCTCCTTGCCTTCAATAATGATGGATGTTGTCTCTCTTCTTTTTTTGTTTGTTTCTTTTCTGAACGACCGACTACCACACATAGCCTACACAGATTCTCACAAAGTCACGAGTTAGTGCGTCTGGCCGGGTGCACTTACTTATAGTTGTTACGCTTTCTTATGCAGATTCGCACAAATGTCGAGGAGGTATTCGCGTTTTCGGAACTGTCTTGGAAGTTTACTCACGCAACCCTACCTCTTCGTGTGAGCAAAGATCTCATCTTTACGTAAAAAGATAGTTCTGTTGTATGTTCGTTTCATAACTATTGTGCGACGGTCGCGATTATTAAGTAAGTACCACGCGCGATTTTGTAATTACTTCCCTATCGTACCATTTACAGCCTTTGTTAAGGTAACTTAAGTTTAAGTTGGATCTCGTCCTATGGGGGCCTCGTCGGATTGTGACACAAATGTGCTGTGTTGTGGGCGCTGTTGTCACTGATATTCGCGGGCAGTTGTTGTTGGTGGTCTTGAGGTTGTGGCGTAGAATTGTCCAGCTGTTGCTGGCTTTGGTGTGGTGGTTGTTGGAGTTGTTGCGCTTTCGACAGTTGTTGCGCGGGTCGCTTAGATTCCTGAGCCGTTGAATCGGGCAAAGGTATTGGTCTGTGAGATTTCATGTGTGCACTTCTGCTTTTCACTTTGTTGAAAACTCTGAAAGAGAAAAGTGTGATTTTGGAACGTTAAGCAGATTTATCGTACTGTCATTGCAAAATCATTTCGGACAAATTGCGTACACATAAGTCATAGTCTGCGAGATCTACAATGCGTGAACACAATGTCCGAGGAGTTTGCGAGATTATATCAAGTTTATATATATAATAATTTGTATTAAATAATATAGAAATATACACATAACAAACGATCAAATTTCGAGTTTGCACACATCCAAAAAAAAAGAAACTTCGTTCAGCAAGCTTTGGATTATATTTTGTGATTTAGACATTCAGAATATAGTTTAGTATATAGTGTATGTTCACATATATTTCACATATATAATATGACATAATTGGAAGAAATAACTGGAAATATTGACACAGCAACAGCAGTCTAATATATACCTATCATGCTTGCGTTATGCGTTTTATATAAATTTACTTGTTACAACATACCATAGAGCCATTGTAGACAAATATTTTTATATTGAAAAATAAAACAAGAAGATATAATTAGAAGTCTAGACAGCAAATTAAAATAACGATAGAGTATAGAAACGTATGCCAGGCGCGTAAAACATCAAGTGGTCAATCAAAATCGCCAATGGCACATGAAAGAGTATATGTAAAAACATATATCAATTGAATACTCGAGGAGAAGTGAGTAGTAAACAAAATTATTAGATACATTTATACAATAAATACTGTTGTCACATAACATATATATTAAATCCTTTTTGATATGATTGTATATCGTGAATATATATTTGTTTATATGTTTATATGTTCACATATGGTATATTATATCACAAAGAAAAAGAATATTGTGTGTATTTATGCTCATTATACAAAATAATTGTTAATATATTTTACGGATTATTTTCAGAAACACAATGTACTGTATTTATAATGGCGCTCATATATTCTTGTGTATATAAAGTGTATAATGCTGTTGCGGTTGGTCTGCTTAAATTGTTTTAATTAACTTTTATACAATATTATTGCTGATAAAACATTTATACTGGTGTATGTAAGCTATTTGGTATAAAAGTATATAAGAGGGGGGGATATATGTACACGGAGTTTTATGACTACGTATATATAGTCAGCATTGTTTCGCTACTTGGCTCGAAACCGTATGCAGAAAAGTACTCTGTCTCTCTCTACAAGCAGGGATGTTCTTGTTGAGATGCGCCAATACTTGCCGCTTACATTGTCGTTAGGACACGCGCGTCGCACGAGCTCCGCCGTCAATTATTGGAAATGGATAATTTAGATTAGAGATTGGAGACTTACTTCCCGCAAATCTTGCAGGGGTAGTGAAGTAGGGTGGGCGCGGGTAGTTGTTGCTCAGAACTAGTGTGAGTTTGTGAGTTGGTGTTGACTGTTGCGTGGCCGGTATTGCCGATTTGGGCGGTTTGGGTGCTCCCGGCCATCGTTACTGTTACACTTCCGCTAAAGCTCTGACAACACAAAGAAAACACAAAGCCAAAATAAACAACACAAACAAACAACAACGGCGACGACAGATAGATAACGCAATGGTCACACAACGCACAACATCCTCAGTCCTTTTAAAATAAAGCGTGAGAAAACGATGGGTCAACAATCAATCTCATGCGACACTGAAATATTCACACGTAGACGCGTGTAAGATTGATTTCAGACACACCGAGTAAGAGAGAGAGAGAAATGTTGTTATTTCAATATTGAAATCTCTCTAAACTATAAACTATTTCATAATAAAAAAATTAATTTTTCTTCTATTAGTGTGTTTTAAAAGATATAAACACTTCTTTCTACTCGGCGTATCTGACAAAGTAGAGTATGCGGTGAGCAGCAAACATAGAAGTAATTTTGTATAAACGTATGTCTTCTTTTTCTGAACTTCAGGTTTTCAAGTATCGATATGTTATTACACTACATTAGAATAGGAAATGTAGTGCTTATAATTTTAATTTACCAAAAAGTCTGAACAGCCATTATTACATGTATGTAACTAATTGTGAAAGGTTGACATGAGATGTTTAAATAAGTACGATAATAAAAAGTGTGTTTTTTTTTTTCTACTTACATCTGGGCAGTCGTATGCGAATAACCTCAGTTCTCCGTCGCTGGTGGTTAAAGTTGCAGAATTTTCTCTTTCGTTTGTATGCTGTTAAATCGATAGAAGAGTAAAGTAACATGTTTTTATATATACACGTTCACGCACTTACATAAATTACATGAACATTTCATGATTAAAGCAGAAAGCAATAGTGAAGTGCACATAAACTTACCAGGGTACGGTGAAAGATCGATTTCTCTTCGCTGAAGTCCATTTCCGTCACTGACGCGATAGCATCGCGAAGTTCCTTGGTGTCTTTGCTATCTTTGATTTCGCTTTTGATTTCGCTCTTGATCTTTAGTTTTCCGTGACACATACGCACCGTCTTGTATTCGTCAGGACAGAGCCTCTTCCAGAGATAATAGAACTGCACGCACTGTTTGGTTGTCTTGGCACCAACGTCCCGCGAAATCGCGGAAAAATCTTTGTTGTACTTGAGCAGTCCCTGATAAAACGCGTCCATTTCATGCGACGTCCATCTATCGGACTCGTGGCACTCGTAGCTGAGCAGTGGATGTTCCACCGGTAGTGTGGGGGTTGGTCGCATTAACTTAATCATCGCTTCCTGAAACGTGTCAATTATATATTCGCATAAGTGAAATGTGAGATATATTATTTATCAACTTAGTGCGAAAATGTGTCTTACATGAATATTTCCCTTGCACATGTGCAGTAGATGAAGCGCATATTCCTTGTTCCTACCACCGCCTGGCATCGCGGCACAACACGCGAACTGCAGGTACATCTCCACTGCAAGCGAGCAACATTCATTGACGTTTCAGTGACATGCATTTCACACGATATTTCTAAATCTTTCTTCTTTGTGAAACGAAAACTTACATTCGGTGTTTGTGAGCGTGTTGTTTATGCCAGGATCCCACAAAAGATGATCAGCCTCCGAACCGTTCTTTTCTCTGTACCTATCCTGCTTGAGCGGCGGTATCGTGGCCTGATATCTCGTGCCAATATTGATCCTTGGCGGTGGGCCGTCATTTCCTTGAGAATCGTCCGAACTGAAGTCCGAATCTCTGTCGTACTGATGTAATCTGGCATACAGACCCGGTCCGGGACGAGATGGATCCAGAATCGGTGGTGGCGTGTAGCTGCTGTCCCAGTGGCGATCGCAAGCCTTTCGCAACCGCGAAGGATAAGAATACGAACTGTTGATGTACTGACCGCTGTCTATACGCGGCCTTTTCCGACAGTGTCGCACGGGGCTGTTAGCGGGTAAACTGCCAGAGCCGAGAAGCACGTCTTCTATGTCGTACACTTCCTCCTTGATCTGATCGATAGGTATTGGCAAACTTCCATTGGCCGATTTGTGCTTCAGGTCATTGTGTTTTGTCGCGTGATTAGTTTGAATTAGAAATTTAGTCGGATAGACGACATGTTGGTGGCCGAATTGTCCCGTGTTGCACTGCTGTTGATTTGCTTGAACGTTTAGACCGAGATTCGCGGTCACGGGTTCGACTTTCGGAGTCGTCAAACGAATCTCCTTCTTGATCGCTAACGCTGGATTGAGCGAGTTCGTTTGCACCAACACATTTGCCTTCTGCAGACCCGCCGTTTGTATCAGCTTGAACTCACCGTTGTTGTCGACAACGATGCCGGCCAAGCTGCCATTTCCAAGGCCGAAGTCCATCAAGTTCTGGCTCGTGATCAGTTTGTACGACTGGAACTCGAATCGCTTGCGACCGGAGGCGGCGAAGTCTTTCGGTGTCGAAGACAGCAGCGGATCTTCCGAGTTTGGCATCATCTGGTTCTGGAGCGTGTGATGCGGCGACACGGGGAAGCTCGCGCCGGTAAAAGACACTGGTCCCGGCGACGAGACGGAGGACGGCGGCAACGAGGACAGCGGCGACGGTGCTGGTGTCGCCGACAACGGGCTTGGCAGTGGCGAGTGCGGATTCGGCGAACTGGACCCGTAGAGGTCCGCGTCCGCGTCGGATTCCCCCGGCAGCACCTCGTTCAACGCCTCCTCCACAGCCGCGGCGGACGACATCGTGGTGGTGTAGAACGCCGCCGAGAGCGGCGACGACACCTGTCTCACGCTCTCCGGATCCTCTTGAGGACTCAGCAGTGGCAGGCTCCCGGTAAGCAGGCCTTCCTGGCTGGCTGGTGGTGTGGGATACGTGAAGCTCGGACTATCGTGTCGCGTCAAAGGCGACGGCAGAGGCGATTGGGTAGGCAATGTGTGAGGACTTTCTGTATATTGCGCGGCATAAGTACCGAATTCAGCAAGAGAATCGGGCAACGGTGAGTTCACTAACGCTTGAAGGTCTGGATTGACGGTGTGTTGCGACGAGTACCGGTCCTCCAGCGTGATATCCTGCAGCTGTTCGTTGGATTGTTCTTGTAACAGGCTGGTCGTCTGAAACTGTTGCGACACACAAACATGAAAGTCAAACATAGTTAACTGCTTAGTCACGAGAAATGTCTAGCTATATATAACGTCCCTTGCTAACGTCCAATCATCTGTGAAACAACAAACAATTTATCAATTTAAATAAATGTTTACCTGAATCGAGTCCAACTGGGTAGCCTGCAGAAGCACGCTATCGGGAACTGTTGTAACCTGCTGAAACACCTCGTCCTGCAGAGTCGGACTGAAGTAGCCGCCGTCCTCGGAGTAACCCGTCATCGTGAAGTTTTCCGTTACCGTAGGCTGCGACTGCTGCGGCTGCTGATTATTCGTTTGCTGCTGATTGCTAGTCGTTGATTGCACAGACTGCTGATAAGGTGTCAGCTGTAATCTTTGTCCCGGATCGGAAGTCGTTCGCTTCACAGCCACCTTTGAACCCTACAATTGTTTGTTCGTTCGCGATTTATACATAAAATTCTACTTTGACTACGTATGAACTACGTCATTTTAATAGAACGAATTGCAAACGTGTTCTCGTTGCAATAAAACCAACGTGTCCAACCAACGAGCAAAAATTATTACCTTCAAGATTAGGTCGGCAAGCGCTTGCGCTTGAGCCTGAGCTCTTTGTTGCGCATCTTGCAGTTGCTTTTGCATAGGTGTATGACTGGCCACGGTGACGTTTGGCTGCCGGAAGTGTTCGCCGTCGGAAAGCCGGCGCGCTTTATCTCCCGCCGCCAAAGGTGGCGGTGCCGGTACCGCGAAGTTCGTCTTGCCGGCGACTTGCGAGACAACGTCGGTTTGGGTGGTGAAGACGGTGGTGTTTGTACGAGGCTGTTGAGTGACATTCGTTTCCGCTGCTAAAACGCGCATATGCATCTTCTATTAGGCAATCTCTTGTTTTTGTATCAACAAACGCATGTTCTCAATACTGTTACTTTTTTTTTGTTTTTTTTATCTATTATGACATTCTTGTAAAACAAAGATGCTTCGCAATAGTTGACGAAGGTAAACGCACACCATCTCTCTAGTTTGCTCTTGCATTTCAGGTTGAAAATAAAGGACGAGCGCGAGAGAGGTATCCCCGAGGACTTCGCGTGTTTGCGAGCAGGAAAGATGGATTGGTAAGATATTTTCCCTTTTGCTAAGAGCGCGAGAACGCTTCGCGAACGGAATAAACAGAGAGATGAGGAGAGAAGTTCTCCGAGAAGACTGTGAAAACGGAAAAACGCGGAAGTTCGCTCTTCCGTATGCGTGGACGGAAACGTACGTACGCGTTCGGAATGAAAGGATCTTTTGTCGCCTCTTTATTTTTCCCTCGATTCGCCCTTCCACCTGACAATGGCGGTCGCGAAATGCTTGCTCTCTTTCAGCCGCGCGGTTGTGCGCTCGCTGCACACGTCGACGGTTTTTGTTTTTCCTTTGGCTTTACGCGTATATATAATTGAAGAGAGGAAAAGGAAATAAAAGCGCAGAGGATTGGCTGAAGCAACAACATACGTCGTACACTCTCTCCCTTTCTCTCCCTCTCGCTTTCTCTCTCTCTCTATCTTTTTGTCTCTTTTTCTTTCTTTCTTCTCTGTTCGCGTAATAAAAATTTTTCGGTACGTTGTGTGTGTGTGTGTGTGTGTATCTCTAAAAATAACAATATTTAAATTTCAAAAAAGCGTGTGTGCGTAGTACGTCACGGCATATTCTCAGAACGGTAGGTTTGCTGGAATAACTACATTTAAATTTCAAAAAGCGCTCATGCCCCGTTCCGGTTATAATGTATTCCGTAGTCCGCAGCGGACTGACTCGATTTTTACGAAAGCGCGCGGATGACAGAGTATTATAACCGAGCGGAGACTTGAAATATCGTTCAATCGACATGTCGCGCGCGCAACGGTGAAAGAAAACCAAACCTTCGTTAAATTCCCGATAATATTCACTGATCAGAAATATCGAACGAAAAGCAATACCTCGCTCTTTTATCGCGTAAATTCGAGAGAGAGAAAAATACAGATTTATATTTTTTTTCTCGGCTTCAAATTGTACTGTTACGCGGGATTTTGTTCAGAAAAAACACCGATTAGTAGTCGTGCGTGACACTGCAGTTCTCCCGAATCGAGAAGAATGCAAGGGAATTAACAAGAAGATGCATCTTTTCGCTTATTTGCAGAAAAAAAAAAAAAAAAAGAAATTCGCGTGCAACTCTTCACTTCGCACTTGGCGCTCTTCACCGCGCGCGCGCGTCATAATAAATATTCCTGGCTGCTGCTGAAAATCGCGGCATACTGAAAAATATATTCTACGGCGTGCACAATCGTTCATGGTAGCCGTACAACTCGACGGAAATAAATGCGTGCATATCCTGGACGCTGCGAGGGAGCGAAAGGAGGAAATGGGATTCGCCGAGTGGTACAGCTGTATTGCGACGAAACTTTTCCACGACGATTTCATGAATATCTGGCCTTCATTCTGGCTTCGAGCGGCTCTCTTCCGCTATTACTTTTTTTTTCGGCCATTATATTGTCCATCGCGAGATTCTTACGTTTTTATCACGCGTAGCGTCCGTACAATTAGCGACTCTCTCATATGATTTGTTACAAAAGAGAGAGAGAGGGGGGAACAATTTCGTTAAAACGCGCGATGTTTAAAACACACAGAGTACTCGTAAATTAACGAACTTGTATCCAATCTTATATTCAAAGGCGTATTTTCGCGATAGAAATCTTAGATAAAAATTGAAATTCTCAAAAGATATTTTGAATAAATTTTATAAAAACACAAGCACATCAATATTTCGTGGTTTGTTAAAAGCGCGCAACGTCGCTTTGTTCTACGATTATATATCGACCGCCGTGCGAAAGGCGTGTGAATTTACATAAACCGCAAATTCCGTGATCGTTCGTGCACATGTGACAGCGCGCATCGGCGGCGCGAGACCGCGTGATATTTTTACAAATTGCCAATCATCGATCGCGGTGAGGCAAATTGCTTCGAACGAGGCAGACGCGCAGGCCTGTCTCCGGTCTGTCCTATCTGCACTTCGAATGGAAATCGTTGTGGTCGGTGCAACGAGGAAGTCGGGGAGGGGAACAAAGCAAAGCTTCGTTTGCAATGACAATCCACGGTATCCACATGCAATAGTTTTACGCGGACGTTTGTGTACATAAAAAAAATATAAAAAAAAGTACACGTAGCAAAAGTCACGCAATTTCTGTCGACCGTAAATACATAGGAAAAATAGTAAACGCATAGGAAATACACGCGATTAAACGGCAGTTTTTAAACTTTTGTGTTATCAATAAATGGGGACAACACGAAAACCTATCGAAAAATTTATTGACCCTATACGCGAGGAAAAATAAGTCCCAATTACAAGTCGATTTAATTACAGCATTGCGAAACAATAGTCATATCGCGACGCGTGTCAAAGGTTTAATTCTTCGTTTAATTTATCGCATAGTTTGTTATCAGACCGGGGAGAGCCGCGTGCGTTCTTTGGTGTTCGCCAAGCGTTCGATGAAACGATATTTTGCTGGACGGCCCGGCATGACCGGGCGCGCTTCCATCAATGTTCCATCGCTCTCGTCATCCTTTGTCAAAAATGTGTGCGCCGGTGCCGTTGCATCACCGAACAACCAAATAACGGCGCATTCCCGTTGCATCGTCAGCGGCGCGCATCGCGCGCGTCGAACTAGCACCGGGTCCTCTCGCCAGCAAATTATTTATCGATCGATCTTGTTGTGTGCGGCCACTTTCGAGGCTTTCAAAAAACTAATGGCCGACAACAACGGGTCAGGCTAAATGACTGTCAACAATTCCCGGGATGTCGATGGGAACGATGTGTGTAGACGCCGGGTTTCTATTGTATGCTGATTAATAACCGTTCGCGTAATCGAATATTCATAGAATTTCTGAGTCCATCGACGCGTGTGTGCGTGGCGGAGCGAAATTCGAAAAGAAACTCTCTCTCTCTCTCTCTCCCGTCTGTTTTTGTACACGCTTCTCGCGCGAGTATATTGCAACGCCGCGTTCAACGTCGATCTGTACTACTTGAAACAACGCCCGTGACGCTTCTGTTCTCTCGTGCGTGAACAATTGAATTCTCAGTCAAACAAATTCTATATATGTATATGTATATATATGCATCTCGCCGAAAGGGAATAGTTTTCTGTTAAAAGGCAAAATCAAATCGAGATTTTGCCGTAGGGGAATGTTGCGGCGCTACATTAATTTCAACCTTCCCCACCCTCCCCAAATAAATTACATTAGAGAGAAACACATTGCCCGAATGTGTGTTACAAACGTAGTCCGGTGCATTTCGCGATTCTTCATTATCGCGCGCGAATTCTCATCGTGAAATTAAACAACCATTAAAAACGACACGGTCGACGACTATCGGCCGTTAAACTCTTCAACATGATACCCGCGCGTTCGCCGTAATAAAGCCGACGCGTGTGAGAATTATTTCTTCGTATTATATTTATTTGTTCACAAGGCATTTCAAATGATTTAGCGTGTCAATATACACTGACGATAGAAATGAGGATGCGAGTCCTTTGATGTCGACGCTTCCTCCCGAGATTATTTCGGATCCACGGTTGTGGGTCAACGACCAAGCGGTCGTCCGCACACGTCCGCGCGCGCGCGCACCTCGATTATTTCGCGCTTATTTCGGGTTTATAGCCGGCGGAAAGGAGCGGCGCAGAAGGTGCCGAGCCGAATAGCCGGATCGTCCCTCGCCGTTCTTGGCAGATGCCGGGGCGAAATCGCGCATAAATCGCTAACGACGCGCACTTTGTTACAAAAGCACGGGGCCTGGAGCCCGCCGGACCGTTCTGCTACCGCCGCCGGCTTGATATATCGCGCCAACGTGGACAATGCGAGAAATATTCTGGCGTGTTCGCTTCGTAAATCATGGTTCTTCGGCAGTCCATGCGCTATACCCCCATAGAGAGAGAGAGAGAGAAAGAAAGAGAGAGAAGAGGCTTCCGCGAAATATCACGGGGCGGCCTTTTCCGTTCTGCCAAATGTACATATACACACTTGTGCGCGAGCGTAAACGCGAAAAAGAGAAAGAGAGGAGAGCGAAAGAGCGGAGCAGATGAGAGAACACACAACCGGAGAGATACACAGTCGAATCGGGATGCGCGACCCGTAAATCACGGCGGAATCGCATTCGTGGATTCTGTGTTCTCAGCGTCGCCCCGCCGGAACAGTGTATTAATTCTTTTTGTCCCGCGGTTATGACACATGTATGCCTTCGGGATTCTGAACGGGAACAACAATGACAACGTTCTCGCGTTGCACCTCTGGGGGTGACCGTATTGTACATATCGACACAATACACCTTTGACGTGAAAATGGAAATGGCAACAACTTTATTATCGGCAACAGCACCGCGGCAACTTTATTATCGTTGTCACAATTTAAATGTGTCACGCGAGACAATCCTCCCGTTCCGTCTTACCTGTTGTTCTCTTCTGTATGATCTTCTCCTCGATCAACGCTCTCACGCTGACGGACGCTGTCTGCAGAGGCGGACCGACGCCTTCTTTCTTCTCGGTCTTCTTGTTCTCCGCGTCCTGTAACACGCAATAAAAGAAAAAAATACGCGTTGTCAAATCGAGAACAAGTTTCGTGCGCAAAATTGTTAAGTGTTGACGTGTGAAAATTCTTCGCAAAAAAAAAAAAAAAAAAAAAAAAAAAAAAAAAAAAAAGTTTTTTGCTTATCCTCATGAAATATTTGACGCATCGTTTCGCTAACCGATCATGGACTTATGATCGCACGCGGCTTCATTTCGAAACTCGCGGTCTCCTAGGAGAGTTCTCATCGGATTCGGTCGCGTAGGACTCGTGACGGGAGAGAGAACCCGGATTAGAAGCTCAAATCACGGGCAAATTGACGCGCGGGGGGGTATTAAGAGGAAGATGGTGTAGGGAAGCTACAACAGTGAACAGGAGAAGGAGGAAGGTGAGAGAGATAGAGAGAGGGAGAGGGAGGAAGAGAGAGAGAGGGGGGAGAATCCAGAGATGCACGCTAATCACTGAGCAAGGCTAATTGAGGCGCCCATTGGATTATATCGTAATGGAATCTCTGGCGTGTACGATTCGACATCCTGTAATATGCCCAGGTACTAAGGACAGTGCTCCGGATTTGCTCGCGAAGAATCAGCGGATAAATCCTGGATTGCGAAAGCTCAATAGAGAATCAATAGAGAAATAACACGCGAAGATTTACGCACGCACACACACGCACATTTTGCTCTTTATTTAAATATATTATTAGTACTTCGAGAACAACATTTTTTCATTCAGCAAAATCTGCCGCTTAAATTTCTTAAATTATAGTTTTTTTTAAATCTTGAAATAATTTCACATTATAACCATTTGTTATTAATATTGCATTTTTTCTTCGATGCTCTCCAAGAAGCTCTTAGTGATTCAATGCTCTTTAAGGATTTCCCAGGACGCGACGTAATAAAATTCTCTTTCTATCCCACACGCATCCATCTATGATGCAATATCGATTTTTCATTTGAAAACCGATCCAACAAACCCAGTGTCACTGACGACACAATGGCGGCGCCGCGCTACTCTGGATTTATTCATTGTCGCATCGATTTATTATTATTCGTCGTCCTCTTATCCAAGCGCTCATATTCCGGCAATGATAAACCGTTCTCGGCCGCGAAGAACTTACTGCGGTGCTCTGCATGCCGCCTTCCAACTTACTAAGCGCGAGAATTTCCCTCAAAGCCCGCGCAATTTTTTTCCTTCCGTGTAAAAATATCGCTTAAAGTTTCTCCGCGAGGGTTGCACGTGTGTGTGCGTCGTACCAGCGGATTTTGCGGTTCGCGTGTTTTCCACATCGCCCAGAAGAGAGATCGCCCGCTCTATCCGCACCTGTACAACCTCAACGCGCTAGGTTTCGGAACACGTTTGTAATTAGCATACTAATGCCATCGTGGATGTATCTCTCGCATCTGCATCCCTTAGCGAACAATATACATTAATCCGTGTGCGTCATCTTCGTCGTGTCTTCATCAAGCCTTAATGGATTATCGGTCGGCGGTCATCGCCTCAATTTCCTATCACGTACTTCGTAACGCACTTTACGCATCCGCAATCGTAATATAATGTAATATTATGTATGTCGTCTCATCCCTCACGAAACTCTGTCTTTGACGGGACCGTACGTCGCTCGCTCGTTTCATGAATATTGATCGGCCGTTAATACGCGGAATTGATTGCGGAACGTTCGCCGCGAACTCTCATCAATTCGATCAGTGTCGATTCCAGCTGCCAGAATTATTCGCGCGTTGTCCGCGATTATAGACTTTCATGACTTTCTTCGCTTTTTTGTTTTCTTTTTTTTTTTGCGCGAGAATTAATTTTATATGTTTTCCGCAAGAAAGTGCGCACTGAGGATGTATTTATCAACGTTTCATCTTGATGTATCGATTCAATTTCAGATTATTTCTATGCTCTCCTCCCTAGATGGGATCTCTTGTCTAGTTATGGAAAAAGATGTATCTATCAATCAAGATGTTTTGCCCTGATTGCTCGATATATCTATCAGCATTCGGTTTTACAATCCCGCGCAAGTAATACAATTCAGACGGGGGGAGGAAGCGCGTAAGCTATGTTTTAGAGCTTGATTACAAAGAAGCGATTAATGGAGGACGCTGCCAAGTCCGCGGCAATTTCCGATATTTCTTGTTCTTATCTGGACTGCCGCCGCTCGGTGCATCGATCAATCGACAATCTTGCGCGCGTATGTTTTCCAACAATCCGCGGCCGCGGACGACGATCAATCCTGCCGCACGTCAACTACTTACAGAAAATAAATCTGAAACGCGTCGGTGCAGATTTATTGCTGACGATTTATCGTCCCGAAAAATCATTCGTCACACAGCGGCGCGATGTAATGAAAAACGGCCGTCGCCGTGACCTCTCGCGGGCATGTGCGGGCGCGCGCGATCGTCGCAAAAATACAACAAATTACATGTCGTAATTCGCTCTCACCCTTAAAAAAAAAAAAGAAAAAAAAAGCTAGACCGCACGTCCGTCTACTAGCTTGAGCTCTACGAGCTCTGAAAGCAGAGAGAGAGAGAGAGAGAGATGTCTCTCTTCTCTTTCTCTCTCCTTTGCTCGCTCGCGGGATTAACAGCGGCAGTGCCACTTAAACGAACCCGAAACGCGGTCTCGTGCGGTGGACGAGACTACGGTGCCTACAACTCGCTGAGTTTTCGTGTTTCATCGTTCCCCTCGACCGCGCGAACGATGTACATCAATCCCCCGTGCTACGTATACACCTCCGATCCGAATCCAAAGAGCCATCGAAACTTTTCAATAATTCCGCACGCGGTCGGCAAAAAGCTCGGCCACAGGAAGAGGAGTTAGCTCTGACGGATAGAGCTTTCACGGCGGAACACGAGCGAACGGATACAACGACGACCGAGAGAGGAGCGGAGCGGAGAGAAGAAGCCCCGAGAACGGACGTAGGGCAGGAGGCGGAGACATATCGCGGTGAAAACTCGGGTGCTCGAAACGAGAGCAGCGCCGTTGAAAACCCCGATCGTAACCAGTCAGATTCAATCTGCATAATGGAGAAAGCTCGAGACAATGTTTGCACGAGACTCTCAGCGCGTGCTAGGTTTTCCCGCCTGTTTCTCTCTTTCTCTTTCTTTCTCTCCTCTCTCTCTCTCTTTTCTTCTTCTCCTTTCCTCGATTCGCTGAATCGTTCCTGTTCTACTTTTCTCTTCTTTCCTCTTCCGTCACCGAGCGCAGCACGGACACGTCGCGGATTGGTTCGGGTGGAACCAAAGAGCTTGTTAATGGGTTCATTTGGATTCGATCATCGCCTTACCTTGTCCCATCCACCAGTTCTATCTACAGTCTCCCTCCTCGGAACGCTCGTTCCGCGCTTTATCTCGCCTTCGCTGATTTACTCGCTCCCGTGCCCCGCCTCGTTCCAATCTTTACTCTATCGAGTCGTTACCGACCACCACCGTTCCTTCCACTCTCCGGTCGCGTACGTAGCGATGAATGGAATAAGAGCGAGATGGGCACGAATAGGAGGAATCGAGGGCGGGAGGTTAGAGACGTAGGTCGTTAAAAACGTAGATTGGAAAATTAATGCGACGTATTTGTCAGAATCGCTAGGAGAAATCGCTAAGAACGTCGAGAGAGAAAGAGAAGCAGACTCTCGACGATCCAAACGAAGAAGAGATTATGTGCGTGACGGATTGGGAACAACTCATTGAATATTCAAACATGATAATAGCTTTCTTCTACACCGCGCATACCTAAGGGAAAACTTTTATGCGCCGCAAACATAACTCTTTCATGTTGATTTATATGTATATATATATATATGTTCCAGACTGTGTTTTCTTCCCTTTGTAACTTTCAAAAACTTTCGCGATCGTGTGGGAAGCGGTTTTGCGGATTCGGATCAAGAAAGTTTCGATTTATGCGGGGCGATTCAATATCGTCGATTATAATTCTTCTTGACTTTCGCTTCTTGCCTTTTAATGACACCGGCCAGACCGGTTTATTTCCACCCGGTTCTCCAGCGCCGGTTACGTCATCGTCTTTCAATTGCAGAATAAAGAACATTCCCGGTTCCATTCGCCGCCTCTCTGCCAGCGGGATCGAGCGGAAAAAAAAGAAGAGGGAGGGAGGGGGGAACTTTTTGTCAGACGAGTTTTTCAGCACTTTTCTAAACGACGCGGCCTTCGTTAAGACATTTTTAATCAGCGAGAGAAGAGCTTTGGGGAGGACGGGTGAGTGGAGAGGGGAAGAAACGGTGCAGTTGGGGAAGGTAGTCCGCGAGAACGTTCGCGGAATCGCTGATCTTTCTATTTCAACGGCTGCAACAACCTCTTATCCCCTGACCTTATTAAGACCATCGCTGTGTTCGCATCCTCTTCTTCCGCTCAGAAATGGAATAAGAAAGGCGAGGGACGAGGGATGAAGAAAGCAAGGTGTGCTGAAGTCACGCGGATCTCCGGAGGCGATCTCCGCTCTCTTATATCACTTTTTGCCTTTTTTTTCGCATCTTCGCCGCGGCGGCGATTATCATCCCGCATCGTTGAGTATCGCGCTCCTTCGAGACGACGACGACGACAGCGGCGGCTGCGGCGACGGCGGCGGCTTGATGAGATTTTCATAGAAACGCCGGTTGATTATTCGGATGCAACGCGGGCGGTCGCGAATTCGCGCGATTGCGAATTCATATGGTGATGCAACCGTCGTCGTCGGCGCGCTATAACTTTGGCGGAACCGCGCGCGGAGATTTTCTCGAATATTAAAGTTTTCGCGCCGAAAATGAAGTTTGGACGACGCGCTCTCGCGCGCGGATGCAAATGAAATAAGCCGTCGCGAGATGAGTTCCTTTATTCCGAAGAAACGGCGGCGACCGTAAAGAAAGCGCGCGATCTTTATACATTTGTCACACGTTTCCGCAAGAAAAAGCGGTGAGATGTATATATTTTTTTTTAAATGTAATTATACAATTACATTTGAGTCACACATGTATGTGCATAGGTAGAGTAATTGCATGCAGCGCGCGATAAAACACGTGCAAAATGTTTCAGATTTGGTGTTGGAAAATGACTGTTTGCACAAATACGCTTGACTTTAATTATTCCGTTTCGCGCGGGAGATTAGAAATGCATTATATGTACGTATATATGTTTTAATCGCTTCGTATAATCGCTACATGCAATATTATATATATATATGAAACGAGCGACACAAAATTACGAGATAAAAACACTATTAAAATATTGTCGCGCACCAACTATTTTCTTATCGGACCCTAGAGCTTATTAGAAATCCGCGTAAATAAATATATACACACACGAACTCGCGCTCCCCTCCCGCCCAGGTGTTATCTTTATCAAATGTAAAATTTACCTTTTTGAAGTAACCACCGTGGAGCCTCATATGACCATTAAGGGCCGGTATATTTTTAAATTTTCGATGGCATAAATTGCACTCCACCGGTTTCTGCTCCGTTTGGGACTTGTTGGAAGTCGCGGCCGTACCGGATGATGACGAATTTCCGGGCGACGGGCTGCTCTTTCCTACATTTCCGCTTCCCGGTGAGCCGACCTGTTGTTGCTGCTGTTGTTGCTGTTGTTGCGCCTGCTGCTGCGCCTGCTGCTGTTGTTGCTGCAAGCACACGAACAGTCCATTTTCAAAAACACCGTATATACGACGAAGAGATTTACGAGGATTTGTCACAGAAATATTCGCTCATTTCTGCGAAAAATACATATCCCGATTTTCAACGAGAAAGAGAGAGAGAGAAAGAGAGACAGCAAGAAAGCGGTAATGTTTAATAAAACATCCGCGGCGTAATGACCTCATTAGTTCCGACGGCGGTACATAATGAGCCCGCGTAAGACCGAGGATAATTGAACAAAGGTGGAGTTTCCTTTATGGCACTCTCTTTCTTTATGGCGGGCGAACGCGAGCGCGACATCCGCAGCTTAATGCTTCCCTCTCGAAGCAGCGAGAAAATTTTTAGCCAAGTCACACGAATCCTCTCTTTTCTCCGCTATTTCTACATCTCTCTTGCGAGCGAGGGAAGGGAAGGACACGGAGGAAGGGTGAAATTCCATCCGGACGATACAGTAGAACGCATATAACACTAATATGACTATGTAGTGCGCGAAAGTTGTGCCGCTCTCTCCGTCCGACGGTTAAGCCCTCTCGAGGACCGGAGAACCTCTCTCGTTCCTCTTCCACCTGCTTCGGAACCTTGTAGAAACTCCGCAACTTCGTAAGCGCGTAAGAGGGAATAGAGATGGGAGAATTGCTAACTACAGATCGGAGAACGTTGCACGCCCGCTGCACAATTTGCATCCCTTCCAGGCGATACGAGAGAGGATCGTCCTGGGACGCGAGATACGGCGTGCGAGAAAGCCGACTGTTGTATATCGTAATATATTATAACTTTGCTTTAGCGTTTCAGCTTGATTTCAAGTCTTGGCATTTTCCTTTTCGTATCGCGCGATACATTTTAATAACTTCTTTTATTTAAACAATTAAATTCCAAATAAAGAGAATTAATCCTACAAGACTATAAAAAAAAAGAAAGAACTGTATTGAACTACTAAAAATTATTATACTTTTTTACGTTTTTTTAATTATTAATATTCCAATCAGAAAATCAAACTGTTTGCGTGAGAATCGGGATTGCGCGTGTCTATACAAATGTGTGTCTATAAATTTTTCCTCTCGGTTCTTCCTTCTCGCATTGCTCGCTTGGGATAGCGCGTGCACTTCGCGCGGGCTTGCTCGCTTATACGCGCTCCTCTCCTTTTGCGACGCGCAAAACTCCTGTCGTATAAGTTGGAGAATTGCTGCGAGAAGAGCGAAGTTGCTTCCTCTCTTCCATCAAGCCCCTCTCCGGAAGAGTCGGAAATTCTATGCTTAGTCGTAAGTACATATTCGATGCCGCCGCGGTAGCATGTCTGGATGAGAGCTTTGAAAATTTAATAACTGTAAGTAGATCCAATACTCGATATTCTGCGAAAGAAACTTAAAAATCGCGAGTTTAAAGAGCGCGGAAAAGCGAGTACTGGCGATTCATGTTTTCGTGCGCAAATAAAAAAAAAACAAACAAAGAGAAAAATTTATATTTCTGTTTGATAAAACAAGTTACACGATTGAAAATTCTTTCGCGATATTTGAAATAATTAACTATTTTACGTTATTGAATAATATCCTACGACGCATTAGTTGGATTAATCTCGTGTCGTTGATCTGTCGGCTTTATTTAAAATAAAAAACGTTCGGTTGCATCGCGTTTCTCTTCTCTTGATCTGCAAGCAACGATAGCCACACGTGCGTCGCACGTGAAAGACACTCGATTGACAGAACGTTTTCTAGAACTAGAAACCACATGTAATGTACATCTATTTTTCTCGTATCGCACCCTCATATATTTTTTCACCCTTCGTTACTCAATAACAGTGGAACCGAGTCAATCTTAACTACATATCTTCTTACTTGTGATCGATTTGACCTCGATCGAGTTGTTCATCTTGCGTTATAAAAAATCCACATTGTATACTAAAATTCCTTCGGGTTTAGGTCTTTCAATAGATGATGACTCGCGTTATTTATTTTTTGTATTTTAGATTTCCGCACGATCGATATGCTATTTCCGCGCGTGTGTATATGCGCGCGCGCTATTTCTAACATTCTCGGTTTCACGGGATTCTAGAATGTTTTACAGAGGAAAAGTTTTACATACAGAGTTTGTATAGGAAAATTTAAAATTCTTTGGAAGGAAGCTCTTCACATTTTTCATCACTGCTTGTACCAAATATATCGTGAGCTTAATAATATACAACGTCACTCACAGACCTTTATGACTCAGAAACGGAATGGGAACATTTATTTCTCGGCGAATGGTTCCGGCGAAAGGAATGAAAGGGGACGGAGATATATATATATATATAAGCGCAAAGGGTTGTCTTCATTTAAAGACACTTCACTCGTGTGGCACACGAGCCCCGTGTAATTTGCGCGTGAGAAAGAAACGCACGAGCGACGCAACAACGCCACGATATAATCAAGGAAACGTTGCGCGCGTTGCGTAGCGCGCAATTAATTCCGTGCGGTTTTTCATTGAACGCGTTTTTTTTTTCGCGAAAGGTCACGGGATGCGAGTTCATTTTGTTGTTCAACCGGAGGAGGGGAGAGGAAAAAAAACTGTCGAATTGCAAAAAAGCTTTCGACACGCGAAAATGGATACATGTATAGGTGAGAGAGCGTCGGATGATTGTGTTGCGAAGTGATCGTCGTGAAAACAAAAAACTGCGATCAATTCCATTTGTTGCTGAAACTCAAGCGATATGTCTGTTAGTTATTTAACGGCTTTAATAGAGTATGTGATTCTTTTGTTCGAAAAATTTGGTGAAAACACGTTTGCGTGTTATTAGATTCTCCATCACACGCGCGGTTTTAATAGTGTAACGTGAATGTCCCCTTAGCGGGTAGCTGTGTGTGTGAGTGTGTGTGTGTGTGTGTGCGTGCGTGTGTATATCGCCATTAGAGCGGATTTAAAGTATTACCGGATAAGCATTCACCCGACCAGACTTGTGGGACACTAAACGTCGAATATTAACCCTCGCGGGCTTAAGGCACTAAAGAGATGAACACGCTTGATCACCGAGGCTGGTTCGCCGAGCACTTTGCTCGGATTCCATTATCTTTCTTCTCTCTCTCTTTTATCGCGCGTAATCCAGCACGGTTCAGACGATAATCGCGGCTCGTTTCGATGCGCGCGGCTTCCGCGCGAACAAATTTAACTTAAAGCTAGGCTCTCTCTCGCATGGAGCGCGCCGCTTCTTCGATAAAATCGGTTTAATTCGCGCGCCGATGAGCGCGATTATGTTCCTCTCTCATCGAAACCCGCCGCTATTTCGCTTCTCATCGTTTCGAAGCGCGCCGCTGATACTTGATCGCGAGATAGCTATTGATCCCAGCGCGTGTCGCTCGCGATGCTCCGCGCTTATTTTCTACAGTGCTCGACGAGTGCTCCAGATCGCAGCAGATATCTCATCAATTTCTGCAAACAATTTTCAATCTCAACCTGAAATCCTGCAGAGTTTCGCTCGAAACGAGAAACGTCTTCGCGTCTTAATCTCGCATCGATGAGGCACAACAATACGTTCATTTTGATCTCGTGACCTCCATTACGTGAATAAACAATGAACAAAAAAACTATCTTTTTTACAAGATAAAACCTCTGTAACCATATTCTCTAAAAATGTTTTAAGTAAATACGAGAAAAATTGTAATTATAACAACGTTCTCTTTTTCGGCTTTCCGCACTCCGAAAGTTCTAAATATCAAGATTCCATCTCTCCTTCGGAATTACAATAATACAGAGCACGAAAGATCGTGGCAAGTCCGCGCGATCACGATGCGTTCCTTTTGCGCGCTCGCCATTAGTGTCGCTTGGACAATTTCGCTGCCGGGGGAAACGCAATTGTCCCAAGAAGCACGAGGAGGAGCAGCATCGCGTTTCTCCTCCATCGAGAGACGCGTCGCGGCACCTCGATTTCGCTCAGCACGACTCAACCCACTCAAGTACGGTCGGAGCTAAATTATAGCCCGTTTCCGAGCCGGTGGTCCGCATAGCGAGCGGAAATTCGGCGGTCCCGTCTCGCCTTGCCTGTTTAACGCGACGTTTGAGGCTTGACGCGAAACGAGAATGTGACAGAAAATACAATATATTGTCGGTTTAGTATTGCACAAAGACGAAAAGAAACGGAGTAAAATACAAACGACGTGTAAGTACGACCTACGTAGTTATAATTAAGCACGGACATACGGAGATGCGTTATATTTTGAGAAATCGAGGAAATACGAACATTTACGGCGAGCATAGTAGGAAACACGATCTGAGCTTGGATTGCGCCGGTGGCTCGTTACTAGCGACTTGCTCCTCGAGCCGGTATCTTAGCTGATCCTGGCATGTATGATTAAATTAGAACAATGCCTGGCATAACTCGCCTTAGTGCGTTCATCCCCTTCCGCCGCAGCTTCTGCACCTTGCGCCGGTTTAGCACTTACTGGTACACGCTAGTAGTTTAGAAACTCCCTTCCCTCGTCGTCACACCACACTTCTCGGTCGCGTTTCATCTCCCTCCGCTCTCCGTTTCTTCCTCCGTTTATCGTCGTCGATTCGGTCTCTCGCGGAGCTTGTAAATGCCGCGGCAATCCGTAATTTTACGAAGGCGCGTGCGTGTACGCAACGACAATGCCGCGACTCCAACCACGATAATCGCTTCCGCACGGTCCGCTTTTCAAGGAGATTGCGCTAACGCGTTAACCCTTTCGTGCCTAATGGATTACGCGCGTTAGGCCCCGCCGTAAGTGTCGTGATGTAATTCGACGGCTTTCATGCGTGATTACGAAATTGCAAAGCAAATGTCTTGATGCTACGTGCTTGTTGTTTGTTGATGTTTGTATGTACGACGCGCAAAGCATATTTGCAAAGGGATATATATATGTACGTATGCACGTGTGTTTAGAGAATATTAAAATCCTTTTATAACTTTAATGCGTTTTTACAATAAAGTTAAGCATTTGAAATTTTTTTTTGAATAAAAACGTCGAGAATTAATATTTATTTAAAATAGTGCGTAATTTTATCACAGTTACGCAATATTTATCTTGAATTACATTCGAGGAATCATTAAAAAATATGAGAAATGTAATTAAAAAAATTGAACGCTATTTTACGCCGGAGAGTTCCGGTGTGTTTTTACAGTATATATATTCGAGCGTAGTTATCCCGGTGCGGAATAACGAAATAGCCTGATCAAATAAGAGTACTCGCGGAAAAAGTTCATGCCCTAGTTCCGCTATACATCTTGTCTAAATACGGCGGATCACAGTGGCCTTAAAATATCTTTTAATTGAACAAAATTGGAGACGCTAGCGGCACTACAGCGCAAATACAGATAGAAAGGCAGAGCAAAGACAAATATTAGATCTGAAACAAAACGGGGGAAAGAGAGATCGAGCAACCCGAAAATGAAAATGGACATTCATTTGACAAATTCATTTCTTTTCACGTAATGCCAATTACGTAATGGAAGCGTGATAATTTAGATTAAAAAAAAAAAAAAAAAATTTTTGCCGGAAGAACATACACGTGCATGTTACGACATGCGAACTAGATACCGTTATTGTTTATATACACGTTGTTTGGTTTTACTCATTATTGTTCTCTTTCGTCTCTCATCGCGAGAATAAACAAGTTCAATATCTCCGCAAATTACACGAATGAATTTTTCTATTTCAAATAATGCAATATTTTTTTCATACGAGAAGAGAGAGTTTATCCGGTGAAAAGAGAGACATCGGAAATTAAATAAACGCTTTTTTCACAGAACGTAATTATCTACACTCAAAACATTTTCTTTTATGTCGAATTAAATCTTCAAATAAAAATTAACAAAAAAAAAAGAAAAATATTCTAGCGAATATTTTATATCGTACGTAAAATAGAAATGCACGGGGGAATATCCTTTGTGTATGTATTTATCTCCTCCGATTAAAGGACTCGTTCGGATGCATCTAGTTCACAGACTGCTCCTGTGACTCTTAGTAAAATTACGGGACGGGAGTACAAAGCGGACGAAGTTGCGACGGCGAAAGTATTTCATTTCTCGGATGGAAGTTCGCTCGCGCTTCCTCTCCGACGAAGGGAAGAGAGATATTATCCCGGCGCGATCTATTAAAATTTCCGCTGAATTTTGTCAACCTCGAAGCAACTCGACTGGGAGAGAGGACCGGGATTTTGGACAATATGAAATTTGGCGCGCAGCCATTGCGTGACTCTTCTTAAAAAAGTTTAATTACTTAATTTTCCAGGTGTGGGTTCAACATGCAGTCCCCTTGAAGTCCAAAGCAGAAAAGAATAAAAAATTGCTCGAATAATCGAGATGTTTATTAATGCGAGTTAGACGACTAAAAAGTGAATGCGGGAAAAACCGGAGAATCAAATGTTATAAAGGCACAAATAGAAAAACAGTTTTTAATTAAACATTTCTGTTATTTGAAATGCAATGTCAATTGCACAGAATTGTAAGTAGCTAATAAACTGCGGAAATTATCTCGACGATCGCGCACTTCTTTTTCGCGCGTTTCAAAAAAAATAAAAAAATAAAACACGTAACAGCGGCAGGTCCTCTAAAAGCTTATTACGCTTGCTATATTATTAACTTATTCACTTTGAATTGCGCCGCAGCAAGAAGTACGCACAAGGATTTTACTCCGACAAAATCGGTGAATAAGGATTGTGGGGAAGAGAGAAAAAGCAGAAGTGAAAAGCGTGCCGCTGTACGCGAGCAAATACGCACACAGGAGCGCTATATAAAAAAAAAAAAAAAAAAAAAAAAAAGAAACGCCGGAAAACTCATTTCCATCGATCCTGCCTATTTAATATTCGTCGAACTAATATTTACCGTGTGCTAAAAAGCAAGCCGAGCTACAGATGCGAACGTAATTACGGATAACGTTGTATACATGTAATATAAAGAGAACATTTTTCAAGAACGCGGCAGATTCTTGCTGGAGCTCGAATATGGTTTCGATTGGTTAATAAAATTATCATATCAAATAGTATATGAGAACGTATAAAATCGCGCTCCCCTCTAATATCTCTAGAGAGTGTTCTTTTAAAATTCTTTTTCCACTCACAAAAAAACTTATTTAGCATATTATTCCCGACTATAATAAATTAAGACTATCCGTCAAAACAACCGGTTTTCAGATTTCTTGCTCTTTAACCGAAACGATTAATTGAATTAAATGTTGCTTTTGTTCAATTGTACAACTTTTATTTTAAATAAAAAAACACATTCGCGCAGTTCTTTTTCAAATATTCGTCAAAAATTGACGGATGTGATAAAACTAGGCGTACATTCAACATCGGTATAGTTTTAATAACGAGTGTGTGTATTTTTACTTTTATTTTTTTCTCAAAATTCACTCAGATTTTGATCGCGCGGAAACCTTTTCTATTTAAGCATTAAAGCGGCAAGTTATATAGCAACATGCTGTTACATAAATAATTAGGAACGAATCTTGCGTGATGCAGTAGCGCGCGGGAAGGTGTTTAAAGCGACGGGAGAACGTACCGCAATTAAAGAGGCTGTCAACTGCAAAATGTATTAGCAAACGTAGTGCGCGGAGGCGGCGTCGCGTGTGCGCTTTGCGTTTAATCGATTCTCTTTCGGCGCCGAAACCGCGCGCTCGTTGACAGCGATGTGTGGAGTTGTTGCGTACATACGTACGTGTGTGTACACGTTGATGCCGAAAGGACGAAGGAGGTTTATATAGACAGATACGTACCTATACTAGAGAATCCCGAAGTGTACGTAGGTGAGCGGAAGACGCGGGAAAACACGTCGCGGGCGACGACGGCCCGCTGAGGTTCCGCCGTTGTACGCGAGCGGACGCAAAGCGGAGAGAAAGAGAAAACGGGAGCGGAACGGAGAGAGAGAGACGCGAGAGAGGACGGGCGAGCGTAATTACGTTTTGTCGCTCGTCGCCCGGATTTCCTTTGTTACATTAGCCGCTCCCCTATCCTAGACACCCTGGATACGACGACGACGTCGTCGAGAGACGAGAGCGCCGTTAATCTTTAACGACCTGAACACACCGGGATCGACACGACGGAAAGGGAGAGAAGTGTCCGATCTCGGCGGAGCGGGAGGACTCGACGAGACCGCCTCTCTCTCTCTCTCCTTCTCTCTCTCCTTTTTCTGGCGACTGTTGCCTGTGTCCCGACCAGCTGCTGTCGTAGATGATGCTGATCTAGTTTATGCGCGGCCAAAGCCCGACCAAGAAAGAATCCCACGTGTGGGTCCCAAGTAGATTAGATACCTGAGCGGGGTGCTCTTACTCGCGGATGGCCCGATAAATATGCAGTGACACGTGATAACGAACACTTGGAATGTGTAGATCGTCCACATACGAGGCACACGTAGCGTTGTTATCTTTTAAGAGGGGAAGAGCGCTCGTTAAATAATTCAAAAAAATATCTTCTTAAGTTTTTGACGTTCAACGCTGCGTTTCAACGCTGCGGAAAACAAATGTCTCGAAATAAAAAATTTTTTTTTACAAATTAAAAAGTATTATATTACTATAATGTGCTTTTTTTCATCCAATGGATTTTAGACACACCACGCGCGCGTTCATTTATTTACCCACTCAGGTGTCTTTTTTAACTATCAAAGAGAAAAGAGAAAGATCGCCGGTGTCCGACGTCGTTATTCAAGCAAGGCTTTAGTGTAACGTCGGAGTGCTGCGCGAAAGCGGCTTACGCTCAGCTGGATCACCCGACCGAATCGCGGCGATGGATCCGAAGGAGAGTGGCGTTACTCTCTTGAATATTCTCCGTAATCCCGCCTAAGAGGCAGGGCGGTACGCGTAGATGCGAGAAGGCGCGAAGATTCCGAGTTACGTCGTTTGTTAACGGATCGGTGAGCAGAGTCTGTCGACTTCGCCGCATTATCCGCCACCGGGCTGGCGTGTCTGCGGGGCTCAGTCTATTAATTTCTCCCTTCGATGCTTCGACGGGATGGCGCGGCATTTATACGTACATAACACACATATATAGATACAGAGACGCGCCCGCTTAACACGGCGAGAGAGAGAGAGAAAAGGGAAATTCAGCGGGTGGATGAAGCGAAGTGAGAGCCCAAGGCTGGTGGGGACCAGTAATGGAAACAGAATGGGATAATTCCGCGAGCCGCGAACGGACGCGGTAATTGCGAATAATTGCATTGTCTTCGAGTCGTTCGCCCGAGTTTCGTCTCTCTCTCTCTCCCCCGCCGCGCTCGGTGTCTCTCCCATCCCGGAGAGATCCAAACCCCTCTCCTTTCCAACCCCCGAAGCGCTTCGCCACGGCGCGCGTTTGCTCGCTTCCCGAGCTCGATGAATTGCTTCGGTACGAATTGAGAGTCGCCTGGTGGAAACTCTCTCATACCGATTAGGAAATCTCGTTCCGTCGTCTTTCTGTCCACCAATGCGCAACGAGTCCGGTTTCCACCGCGGTTTAATGCCACGTGGAAATTACGCTCCGCTCGAAGAAACCGCCGGAGTCTCCTCGCTAAAAGCGAGGGTCGCTCCGTAATTGATTTCTTCGAATCGATATTACCGATATGCACTCTCTCTTTCTAATGGCAATTACTATAACTTTCTTGATTCGTCGTTGTGCTACTATTAGACATAAACATGTGCCGGCAGAACAACGCACGGCAGTCAGGGTACATATAAATTTATATTATAATCAAAAAATAAAAATATCGCCCAAATGTAAGTCTTATCGCGCTAAGATCGTTTTAAGAACAAAATACATCGATTTAATTGCTCTCAATTTTATTCGAAATTGACATATTAAAATTCTAAAACAGTTTATATATCCTTGATTCAATATGCCACCTATTTCTCCGTTCTACGGAGTTAAATTTGCATCAAATGTTCTCTCCGAAGCGGGGGAATTCGAAGAAAGATGGTGCCCCAACGACAGATTTTGCATTCCTACCTAAAGTGGAGGCACGTGCGAGACGACACGCTGGGATTTTGGATAATTCCGTGCACGCCTCCGGCGAGAAATAAATTTCCAACCGCGCGATCGAGACTAGCTCTGCGGAGCAAAAAGAAAGGAGGAGCCTCGAGAATATGGCGTTTTCGAGCGGCGGAAACTTGCTAAAGTATCTTTGATACGTTCGAAGTACGACGGAGTTTCGCATAGGGTATACCCCCCCTAAAAAGATTCCCGCGCAAGCTCTCTGGCGTTCGTACATATTTTACATAGAGTGCCGCGCATCTCGGGGATGCAGGGAGGGTAGTGTGTACGCGTGTGTGTGTGTGTGTGTGCGTTGAACAAACCGTTAAAATTCCTTGCTTCTCTGGTTGCTTTTTTTTTTGCGCTTTCAGGTAACATTGCAGCGAGCGGCGCGCAACATCACGTCGTATCGTCAGTGAAAATTTGAAAAAAAAAAAAAAATAATTAACGCAAATACACGATGCCTTGGCACGATTTCACAGACTCATTCACCGAGTGAGCCGCGCCATTATTTTGTCATGGATTCTGCCGCACGAATATCGTAAATAATCTCTCGCTGCGAATTGACACGCGAAACGAATGCAATAACTCATTATATAAATACATATTCATTAATGCATTCGCGCGTGTGTCCGATAACTCGTTACCCTCACGTGTCATGTGAATAATAATATTCTCGCGACTTCCGATCTAGCGAGCGATTTCGCCTGAACGTCACTTGGCGCACTTTATATTTCACATCGTGAATACGTGAATGCCGAACGAAGAATGTCCTACTTTAAACCGGTTGCCGGAGCGGCTCGTTAATTTGCATCGTTGCGCGTCGCTGGCCGCTGTCGCCGTTGTTGCCTCGAAAATTTTGTCTGAACGGACCGGCAAGTGCATTTTGCATGCATTTCGCGTGGCAATTATGTGTGCGACGTGGATGCGCAGCGGTATTTTAGAGTTTCCCCGTACGACCCGGCATGGTCCGAAAAAGGATCGTTCAATTTGGCCCCGGACCTTCATTCTCGCGAATGAACGACGTCCAGCGAGCAAAGGCGCATATTCCTCTTCCCCTCTCCCCCGCGAGTGTTCGGAGGGAACAAGGGTGAAAGGGTCTCTCTATCTCGGGCATCTCGAGTTCGAGTTTAACGTCCGCTCGTAAACTGGACGACGTGTCTAATTATCCGACGCAAAAGCCACCCTTGCCTGTGGAATATGTCGTTGCGACTGCTGCTTGTCCTGTCGACCGTCGTCCTTCGTGCGCGAGAGAGAGAAAGTTTTTTTTTTTTTTCCAAACGCGCACTCGCACGATGATAATTTTATACGAAGAAACGTGTAACAACGGGACAAAATTCCTTCCCGTTGTGTTCGTTAGTTAGAAACGAAGTCTTAAAAATAGTCTGCCAAAAATACTGTGCCAAAGTGGAATAATAAATATGATACTGCCTTCACCACACCAAAGAGAGAAAAGTTTTTATAAGGTAACAAAAAATTTCTTATAATAAAATTTCCACGTACTTTTTGTTTTCAAAAGGAATTTAAGTCCCAATAAATGGAATATTCAGCAAAAGAGCTGCACTCGCACAAAAATAGATAAATATTTTACTAAGGAAGCTATTGTAATTACGTAATAAGTGATCAACATTTCGTTCAATGACGCGAAAAACACGTGACATGTTTAAATACCAAAAACTCAATATTATGAAGACATTATCACGGAGAAAAATGCCAGACAATAGCGGAAATGTTTGCTGCTACGTCAGCCGTTACGCGCGAGTAGGCGAGACAAGCCGCGAGGGAACGACACAACGCGCGCGCCGGGCAGCAAGCACTATAGACGAATGAGCGTGGGCTTGATTGGTGTTCGGCAAGGGGTTGGCAAGGAATACTGGCAGGAACCGGAATGGCAACTTGCTAATGAGGGATATGTATCACTTTTCCGATAGGCGGGGCGGGAGCGTATCGTCGCTACTGAATGGTTCCGAACTGCAATCTGGAAATGCTGAATCGCCTCCGCGATCCAATGTACCGTGAATCGGGGGCGGTAAATCACAATATAGCCATGACACAGAGGAGACACTTGTCAGAGCGAGCGATCCGCAACGAAGATGGATTTCTAATCGGGAACACGAGCTTCCGGGCTGCTTTTTTTTTTCCCCGCGAGCTTTGAAATCCATGAATCATGCGGATAGTGCGCACATCGGCGAGTAATAAATAATAATCATCACAAAATCATAAAAAATTGACAGACCTCGGTTTTGTTTTTTCTTATCAGAAAAATATAAACGACATATATGTATGATTTGAATTTAAGTTCTCGTATAAATATTTTGATCAACTAATTAATTCTATATTTTCTTGCAACTTGGATTATATATGAACTAGAAAAAACCAGAGGAGTATAAGCGCCTCTTAAATCTTTATTAACTTGAATTAATATTTATAGGATATTTAATCATATTATACGCTCTCTCACTCTCTCAAGCGTATATACATCGCGTTTGAATTTATATGAATCTCTCCCTCTCTCTGTGAAATTTAACTTTTATTATAAAAATGTATCTATATATTTTATCGTTTCGCTATTTCTACAGTCTCTCTCGTCATTTATCGCTCGTCCCAATGTGTGTCCTCCACACACGAGTTTTCCCACTAATTGTATGATCGAATTTGTAATTACCATAACAATTATCATAATTAGCGAAGCGGACGAAGTACGGGTATCTAGGGCTCTCGCGATTATCCCGTTGGAATTCGGACTTGGACTGGCGCTTAAGCTTCCGCCATTAGTTTAATGGCCGTTTAAATACCGGGCTTTAAATAATAGCACCTAGTATATGTAAGAGCGTAATAGGAGAAATGTAAACAATGGTAGGAACGCCTTTAACAGAGCAACAGTGGCTGCAAATGCACCGCGCGCGCATTACGATGCGCTTCGTTTCTACAAGATTAAGTGCAGTGTGTATATTCTACCGCAAGACACACGCGGTTGCTGCAGGCATTTGCCACAATGATTCGCGCGATAATTGTTATACGGTCGCGTATAATATTTATATTCGTATAAACGTTGACGTGTATAATATCACATGGTGCGATCCAACTCCTATGCAATCCAAGAAACATAGATGTATGTAGATAGATTCTATTTTCTGTGTGCTGATATAGTTGTGTTTCTCTGTATAAACGTTTTTTTTTTTTTTCAGATGTTTCGTCTTTCGATCGCTCGAACGAGTGACACGAAACACCAATCAATCTTTCGGTTGGAGCGTGGAGGTGGACGCGACAGTTCCACCCTGAAATTACACACAAAACCGCGCGTGCGACCGCGTATGCGTTTCTCCATCGCGTAATAGAATTTACGGTGTTGGCACGTATACGGGCCGCGATACATCAAAAACACCGACGAAGATGTAGTATGCGATAACACGAAGCGGCAATTACTCTTCACTTTCCGCGCGCAAACCCCCCGCGTGCGCGTGCGTCACCCCTCGTCGCGTCGCCCCGTTTTCTCCCCCTTTGCGTGCGTGCTCGACGGCCGATCGATCTAACCGGGGCCGGGCGTAACAGACGGAAAATCCGGTGAAAAGCGCGCGCGGGCTTTCACAATGAGCGGCCCAACGCACGCAGACGCGCACACACGGACGCGATGCAGACGTCATTGTTCCGGCCGGGTCTTTTGTCAGTGAACGAATTACTGTTGCTGTTTAGATCTCTCTCTCTCTCTCATTTGCCCCGCATTCACCCTCGACCGGTCGACCATCTCCGACGCGCTTTCTCCCTCGCAGCATCGCCGCGCGACCGCGATTCTCTTCATTCTCTCGTCTTTCTCTCGTGCACCATCAGCATCTCGCCGCTGCACCACGTTGATAATCGCGTCGACTTTTCAGGCCGGTCTACTTCAACACTGATAATATGATCGTGTAATTACCGAATGTTTTGAATCGCCGCTAATTAGCGATGGGAGGATTTCGCGTGCTAGATTCTCTCTGGCCGATTGTAACATGTTAACAATAGTTGCTATATTGTTAGCATGTACCTTATTGTTGTCTACAATTTCTGTACTTGCACACACACACACACACATACACACACACACACACACAGTGTTTTCGGGTAGTTGATCGATTCCAACGAGATCAAGAGTTGAGAAAACTTTTGTACACTGGAAATTCTTGAGATGTTTTCAAGTGAACCAGAAAAATTTAGATGCGATTCGTTTGAGTGTGTCGTAAATTTTGTTGCGGCGACGATCGAGCTCGTCCGCAATATAAATTTCACGTGTATATACGACGTGCGTTATTCGAGCGCATACGAGAACTAAAACGAGAACATCTTTCGTCTGTTCGCATTTTTTTTTCCTTTTTTCCGCGCGCAAAAAAAAAAAAAAAAAAAAAACGCGCTACTCGCGCACGTTCTCAAACGCTGGTTACCGTCGAGGCGATAATTTTCGCGGGAGATAAGTTTTACGCTTCACGCTCCCGCACGACGCTGTCGTCGCGCCCTTTAGCTGCACACTTTTTATACTTTCCGCATTTATAAAATATATATTCACGCTACGCGGGAAAGAAATAAAGAAAAAAAAAACACGAGCGCGCAAAAACTTGCTACTCTACTTATCCACTTCTTTTTCTAAAAAGTTTTAATTTTTTTTACAATTACATTTTATATTCAATTGGTGTTTGACTAAACATATATTTTGTCTTGTGTGCTTCGCGCGAGTGAAAGAAATAATTTTTCACGCGAGCAAATTCAAAAACGTAATTTGCAATAAATGATTTAAATACTACTGTTTAAATTTCGTTCTCACGGAGATACCACCAATCACCTTGACTCGAATCCGCAACCCCATGGACACCACGATCCCGAGTGCAGAGGTGATGGAAAGGCGAGGGGAGCATAATTTGGCGTAGGTAACGCATAACTCCGTCCGGTATCTACCTGTCAGATAAGGCACGCCTCGCGTCGTATTCGGGACCAAGAGAGACGATGGGATGCAGAATTCGCTCGCTTCGCGTGGAGATGGGATTCTGTATCTGCCGTTCTATCACCGTCTCCGTTTCTGCGCGCCTCTCCTCGCGCCTCTTTCCCTTCGCCCTGTCTCTCATCCTCCGCGCGCAACCCCCGACGCGCTCATCGATATGCGGTTGTTCATGCCGCCGGCGTACAGAACGGCTCCCCTCGCTATAAAATCATACGTACACGTCCGATCAGCGCGCGTCGAGTATGATTAATTCGCCCGCGGAGTTAACTCCCATCGATAAGCGTCGGTATCGAGCGCCGGCTCGTGATTGGCTCGTCAGCGCGTTTTTTTTTTTTTTTTTTTTTTTTCCGTCGGAGATGGCATTTTTTTTCTTCCATTCGCGTGCGGCGGGAGTTTCGCGCGTGTAAATCTCGGGAAAAATTCCAGGAGGCAGGGAAAACCGTCGTGGCATTCTTTTCGCATTCCCCGTGGCGTGTAATATTTTACAAACGTCGTTGTGTGCACATGCGACCGGTTCTCGAGCCCGTACGTCATAAAAATCGCAAATTGCGTCCGCATCTTTTTCTCGCGGAACGTCTTTCTGTCTGGTCTCGATGTTGTTTTCCCTTCCATTCCCGGCGTTGCTTATGCGAAAAAGGAAATATTATATGCGTGTAAATTTCTTAAAAACTCGAGGGGGAGGTACAGAGAGAACGACGGAGAGAGAGAGAAAGAGAGAGATTAAACCGCGTTCTCTCTTTTTTTTTCCGCAATAAATTTCATTTCGCGCTCAAATGTCACGCGATATCGAGGATTCTGCAAATATTAACGTGGGCGTCTATCGTTCTGTCGGATGGAAAATATTGATTGCAATATGCGGAATGAGTAAGCGAAAAAGGGTTGATTTCCGGTGAAAAATTACGAGCCTCGTTGCCGTCGCCGTGCATTTCCCACATTGTAAAAAAAACGAGAGCCGAACGAGATATATATATATACGCGCAAAAAACCATCACGGAATAAAATTGTCATCCGTAGTGTAGTATTGCGTGCGTTCGCGTTGTTAATAATAACGCGCGTCCGCCACTGATATCCCGATCAATATCAGAGAAACGCATCATGGCTGATAAATATGCAGATCGTCGTTCCTCGGATTAACGTAATCTTTGTGTGCGCGAACGGAAAAGTATTAAAATCGTCATTCGGGATCATATCACAAACGCGAGATCTCGCGGATCGGAGAGAGAGTAAGTATTGCGCGCATTTATTTACCCTCTTTGTTCACCCGTTGCATTTGTTTGTAACGTGTTTTCGAACTCTCCGCACACAACATTACGAAACTAATGGCAATTATAATAATAGAATTTCGCGAAATCTCGTTCACAAGCAGCGCTGTAAAATAATTAAATTATAATTAGTGTTTTCATTGGATATCGAATATAATAGTTTCCACGCGAACGGCGAAAGACACAGATCCCCTTTAATCTCTTGTTACCTCTCTCTCTCTCTCTCTTTCTCTCTTTCTCTGTATTAGCTGTCGGTATTATCAACATGACGTGTCTGTGTGCAAAATTGCATTCACGTGCCTAATCGAGAAATAACTGGATACAATTAATTTTATCTCGCTGAGTTAATCCTTCTCAGTGACATTACACAGTCAAAAATATTCCGCACACACATCGTCTCGTTCAAAGCCAGGCATTAAATTGTGTATATAATTCAGAACAGCTCATCACTTTTAATAGCCGATGTTTATGTGTTATTACATTACCGTTCCTTGCATTCTACCAATCATCAATTTTTAACTCTCATAAATTTCTACTT
>QVNV01025052.1:0-15540 GCA_014825455.1 Pseudomyrmex pallidus | reverse complement strand
CTGGGAGAGGAAGAGAAAGTGCTCGCAAAAATCGCTCACGCGGTTGATAGGCACGTTAAAAAGACAACATTAAAAAAAAAACAAAAAAAAAAAACGTCAGATAAGCGTTATTATGCAAAAATCTAACTATCAATTATCTAGGTAGGGTTGCCATGAAGTGTCCGGAGAAAAAGAGGACGGATAGCAATCCTACCTCAGGATAACGTGGGAAAAAAAATAAAATATTTAGAAGATTCCTTAAAACTTCGGACGGTCATAATCACCGCGGACGTCTTCGGAAAATCCGCAACTCTATCCTCTATCCGGCACTCTAAAAAAAAGACAGTGTCTGGGAAAAAGAAAACAGATGGCAACCCTAATAACTGAACACGTTAATAATATGAAAAAAAAAAAAAAAAAACTAAATGCTAATAAGTTTCAAAAAAACGCTAAGTAAAAAATATATATTAAAAAAAAAACTTAATTTTTAGGAAAAGTTAAAGAATGTTGAAAGTTTTTACCTTTTATCCTGTTTTCTATCAATGGCAATAAATAAAGAAGAATTGCACATAAAATCTAGAAAAAGCTACAACTGTTTAACTAAGAAATCAACACAAATGCCAATGACTTACTAATAGTTTAATTGTTAGGAACCGTTAAATAAATTTAACTCATATTTTAATAAAATAATTTATAAATGCAAGATATTTGAATGTTCTATTGTCAAAGATTGAACTAAGTAAATAGTCAATAGATATATTGAGATCAGAGATGGTAACCATGATAGAGCCATGTCTTGAATTCAAAAATCTATATACTTGTGTCATTCATAGAATTATCAAAACAAAGAAGGTAAGAATCATGTTTACTTGATACATATAAACTTCCATTTAGAGAGAAAGAATGGATACACCTGTATTTATATCTATATAAAAGTTATTTATAGAGGTGAGACATATATTGGAAAATTTGTACAGTTCATGGAGAGCTTGTCAGTTATGGTTGACAAATGGAAATTACGATTTAAAAAAAAGAGCAGAAAATCAAATGACAATGGATGTCATAGCAGAAAAAGTTTAGGCTTATCAATTTTAAATAGTAGCATCAAATCACACTTGTAACCTAACTCTAACCTAATCCTAGTCACAGCTATCATGGCAGAAACAGCTAGTTACTAAAATTGCTGACATTTGCCTATCTTTCGTGATGTGTAAACATAAGTAAATTTGAATTCATAAATTTCAAAATATTGTTTTAGCTATATTTCAAGTTGTTTTTGGCTAAACATAAGACATTTAACAATATGTCTTAATTTCAAGTAATGAAACAAAAATTCTTTGAATATTTTACAATATTATATATATATCAAGATAAAAAAAGTTTTTAATGTAACTATACGATAGCTATAATAAGTAAATTATTGTAAACCTTGATGTGCATATGTTTCGTAAAGCGATATATACAAATGCAATCGTACATATACTTATATATACGTGTATATATAAATATATATATATATATACTTGTATATACATAGTGTCCCGCAATCAGACAATATTTTAAGTTTTACCATCTTTTTTAACGCAGTAATAAACTTCTTTCATCTTGCGAAATACTATAAATATCTAGTATATAAATATATACAGTACGGTCTAGCTGTGTACAAAACAGTCTTTACATAAAAAACATTCTTCTCGTTCATATCACGAAAGTAAAACTACTAACGATTCAGACATTCCACACCCACAGAAATTATTTTCTCTTGTCGTATCTACCTATAATTTCCTCGTCACATATGTTGTATGTGACGACACTCATAATGCTACACCGATGTCTCGCTGTTATCTAGCGCCATTACGGTTAAGGTATTGGGCCTCGAGCCACTCAGAATTTGTTCCTCAGGCGGATGCATTCTTGGCTCGAGAATATTTCTTTTTGTTTCCACAGTCTTCTTGATTGGCGTGCGACTAGGACTGGACTTTCTGCTATTTGGATAGGACTTCAACAAACGTGCTCTAGATAATTGCAAAATATTTTTTTCAAGATACACTGATCCATTACAAAATCATAGAATTTAAATAGTAAACATAAATTATACATACGCATCCATTAATTTCAAATACAGCCGAGTGTATACTTGATATTCCTCATCGCCAAATTCGGTAGGATCGTGTCTTGCATGTTCATACAAATCACAGAACTGGTGAATCAAACGCTGACCACTTCCGTTTAATGGAGTGGCAAGCGTAGTGAGTAAATATGCTCTTAGATTTTCTGAAGGATGTCTCTTCAGACAATTATCATACTTAGTAATTTCTGTTTCTGTAAGTGACATATAAAGCAATGAGACCTTAAATGTAACAAGATGCAAAAGTAAACTCACCTAAGGTCTTGACATCATCGACCGCTTTCAGTCTGTAATAATGTGGTGGAGCTTGACCTCCTGGAGTCAAAATGTATCTAGAATCACTGATGAGTTGTGGTTCATATTGAATTCTAGGTATCACCTCTATTCTTCTTTCTATTTCTTTTTTCAGTGACTGAAAAACACGTTTACAATAACAAGCAGTGTGATTAAACGATAACACAGCGGCGTGAGTTAACCTTAAATATGTCTCCGCCGTTGGACTCACCTTTTTTGCATCATGACCTATGGGAACGTGCGGGCCTCGACGAGATCTCAAGGCAAACCTCATGATCTGACGTTTTGCAAAAATAAACAGTAACAATATCGTTAGAACACCCGCTGCTATAAATATTACTATAGTTACACTCGACAGTTCTTCCGTCATCTTTTTTACAATACAAACTTCTATCGCTGTCAACAATTTTGTCAATAGATATAAATTTTTACGAGAGGCTTGGTATTAACATTTTGTATCGCAACAATACAATTTGAGCCTTGAAATAAAACTCTACGATACTCTACTTGGTGTGCAGAGTCGTGTTTTGTGCGCAACGCTATGAATGCAGATAAGTGAGTGTCAAGTGCAAGAGAGAGAAAGAGACTAAAGAGAGTGAGAATTGTCGGAAATTAATCTTCTATTTTTTTTCTCAAACTTTGTTGAAAAAAATTCAAAAGCTCAAATAATTTGTTAATTAAAGTAAAATACTTAGACAATTGATTTTATCTTTTTTGCAAAATTAGCGATAAAATTAATGTTTTGTTGTGAAACACATAATTTGAAGATTACATGTTACTTAAAATGTTTTCTATGAGCTTTTTGAAGAACGTTTCATTGACGGCAGCGATTTCCGCGATTCGATTTTTCTGTTTCTCAGATAACGTCGTGTTACTTTTTAAAAATGATAACATGAGTTTCCCAAAATTCTTATTTTTGGAATAACAAACCGCTTTTTCTGAGAATAGTTTTGTTACTTTATCAATCATGTTATTATCGAATCGTACTGATAGAAAATTTTGCAACACAGGTATGTGCCATAATTTTAATTCTTCGACATATGTGAGGAACTTGCTACAAAAAGAACAAAAAAACATTTATTATCTATTAAATCTTCTTTTATATGCCATTTTTAAAACAAAATTAAACAAATAACTGAAAAATAATTATATAACTAAAAAAAACATACTCTAAAAGAATTGGTTTCCTCTGTGAATCAAAAGCATTTATGATGATGGTAATCAATGTTGTGTCTTTCAACTCGGTATTGAGAATAGGAATATATATGAGACGTTGAATCTCATCAGGAAATTTTCTAATGCATTCTCTAATTGCGGATGACAACAAACGGGATGGTTCTTTGAGTTCGACTATCTGTAATCATAATATGGAGAATAACCAGCATGTTATGAAGAGTGCTAATAATTGCAATCAATTAATAAGCAAGCCACCTTTGGTAGCAACAAATGTGTGCACAATGTATTCAGATATTTCATTTCCTGCTGAACAGTCATGTTGTTCATCATGGACTGACATAGATTGTAAATACCCTTAAGACTTAATTTTTTTGCCAGCTCATCCACCAGTAAAACAAGATCGTCATTAGACAGGTTTTCTAATTGTGCAAAATTCATTCGGCCATTATTTCGTTCTAAATTCTCACAAACAGACTCTAAGATGTCACACTTTTGTATGACTGCGTCAACAGATCTTTTAGGTTTTTCAATTATTCTTTCAGCTTGTGTGAAGTAAAACTGAGTAGATGGCATTGATTGGTCGAACATCAATTGAGACTCGCTATTGTTCGGATTATTCGGATTATCTTCATCGTTGTCTTCATCTTCTGAACACATTTCTTCCTCGTTCTAAATTATAAATCGTTTTATTTATATTTTTTCTAATAATTAATATTATAAGATGTTTACTTTATAATAAAAATAAGATGATACTTTATAATAAAAAAGACTTGTTAATTTGAAGATTAAATATACTTCACAAATAGGAAATGCAAAAATCAAAATCAATCAAATAACGAGCGCAATATATCGAAAACGTATGCAGTTCTAACCTCTCCCGCTAACAACTTCCACATCGGATTAGCGCGAATAATGTTATCTTTTAGCGCTTCTCTGACAGACTCGAGTCTCGCCACGGTTTTCTTCGATATTGTGTACTCTTGGAAAAAGACTTCGGAATCCATATTTTCCCGCAATCTTAGTTTGTTTACGCTCCTTTGCGCATGTTTCGTTCGACACTACTAAGAGCAAGTGCAGTACACGGCAATGAATCAGTTTCTGTTCGCGAGAACGGAAGAGGATTTTCCTTTTACTCCAGTCATAGAAGTCGATTGGTAACAATTAATCATAGCAGCTGAAAAAAAGTACAACACGATAAAAAATATGGTTATTTTGCCACAAAAGAAGTCTGCTAGCGTCTTCGTTTAACTTAAAAAAAAAAAAAAAAAAAAACCATCACTATTACGACGCATGCGAATCGAAAAAACATTGCTGACGATTTCCGCAAGTTCTTGTTATAGTCAAAAAGTTACAGTTGCATTGTTAACATTTATTGTGTGCGCAGATAAAACTTACCTTATACAAAACATAACCCAATCGCTACGTTTGCACAGAAAAACGAGCAAATCTTACCGATCTCTCGCGATTCATACAAAAAGAAGAATGTGCACTTTCCTATGTTTCTCAATCTGTCATGCAATGCATGCGGAGCTGCTGATCGTACATTATTGTATCGCGTTGAGTTAGTCAGTCCAAGTCTGTCGGTAGTGATTGACGGATATGTGTTGCGCGGTGTATCGCACAGAGATGCGTGATCGACAGACAGCAGCGGCAGTTGAGGAGATTCCGAGCAATTCTATGATCGAATCCGCGAAGAATATCGATATGCGAGATCAGTCTACCTTGCTTGGCGATAAAGTGAGCACAATTACTAAATTATCGGTAAGTATATAAATTAAAAAATGAAACCTGGGCGTTTGTGTTGAAAAAAAAAAGAAAAAATAATTCTTATATTTCGAAAATTTATAAAAAATAAGGTTCGTGTCTTTGAAAACTTTTAAAACTTAAAATTTAAGATATACTCGCGTATATCTGATTGTTTACATTAGTACACAAAGTTGGTCATAAACGTATAATTTAAGGTGTAATAACATATTTATGTCTCTTGACGGATGATAGAAATCCATTGGCAAATTGTCTCGTTGAAAAAATTATACACGGTTTTCGTACCTTCGACATATTTTCGCAACAGGAATTTTCAGGGCTCATAGTAAAACTTTGTATTGCGTTACGATAATCTGAATCCCCGCATAGAAACTACTGTCTCTGATTCTCGGTATTGCGTGTTTAATGATACAATCGCGTGATTGCTTCGAGTCTGTAGCTGTAACCGCGATAATGAGTGATAAAAGTTTTACATTTGACGATCAGATGCATCATAGATTTAATGATCGTCTTATTCGCGTGATTTTTAACAATGACGATGACATAAATCGTAGTCCGAATACGTAACCTAGGATAACATGTTACTGGTTGAAAAGATTGCACTTACACAAGTATTACGTACATCACTGTGTGAAGAAGTGTATATTGTTATGTGTAGATTTTTGTAAATCTATATGCAAACTAGTTATAAAAAATTCATATTATCTATTGTATTATGTTACCGAAGAGAATACAAAATCGCAAAGTCACTTCCCATTTAAGTTTAAATTTTACAATTAGAAGAACAATAACATCGGCCTTCAACGTTCTTTCTTGAAGAATCATCGAGCTTTTTTAAAGTTCTTCCTCGTTACGGTTTTTTTTTAGAGACATCAGAGTTTTGATTTACATTTATATCAACGTATTCTTAATATTGTTAATTGTAAATATGATTCTATGATTTACGCGCTTTAGACTTCAAAATAAGTTACGTCCACAATTCATGATAATTGTACATATCTACATCAGATAGTTAATTTCTTCCACATCAGTCTGCTAATTTGTTAAAATTCACTCTTTATTAGCACGCTCATTTTAAAATAAACTTACAAACAGAGATATAATGTTAGTTACAAATGGAGAAATACTGTGTTGAAACAATAGATAAATGCTAATGTTTATAAACAATTTACTTAGTAGTCAATAGTTAACACTGAATTACGTATATAAGGAGCTTCTTTGTCATGTTTTACACTAGAAATGTCAAAGTTTGACTGACATCAAAGAGCCACTGACATTGAACCAAACGGACAACTTTCCCTTTTATTTTTTTTTAGTATTTTATTCCAAAGTGACACACTTTGTCAAAATAGCATTAATACCGTTTTTTTTGCTTAAGATGAAATCAAGAGCCATGTGTCATCTGTCTGACCGTGCACGTTAAGTGCAAGTTATTTTTATTTACAGACAAAGCGATTTCAAGTATGAATTGCTGATAAAAATTGTAGAGAAGAAATTGTAGGATCGTGTTCGATTTGGATTATAGGCAACCCGTTCTTCAACTCTTTTTTGTTCTTCATGTATATTACACATTATAGGAAATGACCAATAAACTTAAAGTTGATTACTGGATAATTGGAAAGTAATCATGGAAAATAATCACGTTTTCAATAATCTCTTATTGTCTGTTTCTTCAGACTTTTTTTTTCCACACTATAGATTGGATTGAAAAATGTGCGACATTTAATCTACATGTATCTGTTTCTTTCTTTTTTTTAACTTTAAAATATTCATTTTAAAAAGAAATTTAATCTTAGCATAATAGTTAAGATATCTAATGCACGTAATGTGATGGGTTATTGAAACCAGATAAGTAGTCCATCTGTCGCGTATTTGTCAGACTATATGGAGTTAGGAACTGTTTTTTAAGTCTAATTACACACACACACACACACACACTTGATTAATTTCTCTGTTTAGATCATACCAATTGTATCTTCTATAAAAATTTCCGATAAGAAAAAAAACTTAACCGCTATGGCAAGAAACTCTTTTGCCTACTATTCTTTGTATCTGTCTACCGTTCGCTATCACATTCATTAGCATCGTCACACGGGAACTGGTATTACCGCTGGAAAACCCAGATAGCAAGGTCGTTCTGCATGCATGTATACATCTCTCATCGGAGCGATGCGCATGTTTTGTGTTGTCACTGAACCATACAAAATACATCAACAAGTCACCGATGACGCGATAAAGTTTCCGATCCACGTAAAACAACTCGCGAAGAAAAAGATTTATTTCCATATCGCCTGATAAATAAGATTGGATTGAAATTTACAATCGTAGACAAAAACTGACAAGAGAGAAATAATGTTATTTGTTAATTTGTTAGAAATAAAATCTTATTGAGAAGTGTGTATTTTTTGTCATAGAGAAAAAACTTGTGTAATATTTCGCATAATTAAGTTTAATTGCTTGTGTTATCGGCTTGCAAATATTGCGTATCGTGAATCCAACATGTGTTTCGTTCGTTCATATTATTTCGCTGCTGATATAACGATGCCGAATTAAAAAATATTATGCATGATGAAAGACATGACACTTACACGTCAAGTACACAGATAAATGTATTTCTTCGGTTTTTCTCACTTATTGCAAAATTACAAAAGAAAAAACAACAGACAATAAAAAGAAATTTCCTGGAAAAAGAAGTGCAACGAATTGTAAGAGTAGTAGTTGTCCTTTGGTTGATTGACTGTACAATAAGTGACTCTTATGTAGGTCATTACACTAGTTAATTGTATTTACAAACTGTGAGATAATGCATTCTTCTACGAGATTCCGTAAATCTTCTATGTCGCGATGACTTTTTCTCGACTGAGATATATATAAGTTTTTCTTTTTATTGCTTAGCAGAACATTGTACCTATACTAATGTATAGGTACTTTACTGTATAATATACTGTATAATATACGACATACTTTCCTGTTTATCGCGTAGAACTTGTCAAATTTTTATGCATTTAAAGATAAACTGTACATATAAGGGTCACGGATTTATCGATACAGACAGATAAATATTGCGTTGTAACACAGAAGTGAATGATAACGATATAAATATCTATAAATCCCGGACGTGTGATAATTTAAATGTGCAATCAAGAATGTCTCCATTTCTATTACATGTGTAAAAAAAAACAATGTTTAAGAAATCGCTATACTATTAAAACTTAAAATAAATTAAAGAGAGAAATTAAAACAGTGCAAAAAAAATTTATTACAAGATCTTTTTATCAAAGCCGGAGCAGTTTATCAAAACATCCGGAGCCTTGAACAAAACGAGACAATACACACACACACACACACACACACACACACGTGCGTGCGCTTTTACATATCCACGACACGCGCAGTTAAAAATATATTGTCGTCTTCAATATACAGACATCTACGCGTTATCGGTGCAAATAATACGATTCCTGGAAACGGTTAATTTACACGGTATGACGTTGTAACGAAGTTGGATTTTATTTCACTCATTAGAGGTAATATTCGAGGTATTACTTTGCAAGCTTTCGAAGATTAAAAACGTATTTATCTGATAAATATCAAAGTAATGTTTCTACAGAAAAACTTTTATGTATTGAAAAAACAATATTTGTTCTCTCTCTCTTATGTTCTCTTTAAAAAATCAGTTTAACTTGTGTAAAAATGGAGGAAAGTAACGATTTGCACGCTAAATATTGATACGACATCGCGAAAGTAGCTGAAACTACTTAAAGTTTCGGAGACAAAAACATGTAATAAGAAATTGTCATGCGGATCATATAATCATAATCATTCTTTTATCATCATGATCTGAAGCGCAAACATCAACCTGATCTGTAAATTTTTCGGCCGCAAGAGAAATCGCGTCAGATGATTAAATGAAGAGTATAATAATTACGGTTATATAATATTATAAAACAAGCGAGAGATGTGCAAAGCACAGGAATTTCCGACATTACAAGGGAATTTCGAATCGCGAGATTTGAAATTACGATAGAATTTAAGAAAACGTACATATGAATATGCAAGCGCGCGGAAATATATATGTATATTAATGTTGAGATATTATTTCCTAGGCAGAACGAACATTTAAGAAAATGTCAATTCTCTCTCAGTTTTCTCGCCGGTTTCAAGAGACGTTGACAACAGATGCAAAACCGGATTTGAACAAAATTGAGGGCTACACGAGCAATCTAGCAGTGTCAAATAAAAAGTTAAGCAAAACGCAGTCGAAATCGGCACCATCCACGCTGGAAAAAGAGCCGGAAGACGTCGATGTGTCGAGGCGGCAACAGAAATCAGTACGAGAATATTGTGGAACTCTTTTTCTTACGCTGAGCGTAATATGAGAGTGTAATAAATCATAAATGCGCGTTTCTGAAAAAAAAAAAAAAAATACCATGCTTGGTTATATCGCTACATCTAGTTAGTGAGACAATGAGAAGAATGTGTTTGACGTTAGTCGCAACCTTGTCTCGTGTGTGTGTGGCACACGTGCAAAATTATAAAGTCTGAAAGAGATCTGTAGATATTGCGTGTGTCGCAGAATTCACACTTCGTTTCCGAACAAAACAAACATGTATGAAAAAATTGCAACAAAAGACAAATTTTCTTTCTTAGGCACAACCGAAATTAAAGAAAATGCCGATTTTTTCGCAACTGTCGCGCCGATTTTACGACATGTTGACAACGGACGCGAAAGCAGATCCGCCACGGATTGGCATTGAAGACTACACGCACAATTTGCCACCAACGACGCACGAGAAGTTGAGGAAAACGCAGTCGGAGTCAACATCCGCAACGACCTCGGAAAAAGAACACGTCACGACGTCGATGCATCGGCAGAAATCGGTACCGAACGACGCGAGACCCACGACACCCGATTTCGGCAAAACAAAACCGGAAAATCTCCGTTTCTCGAGATCAACGAGCGAGTCGGAGTACAAACGACCAAAGGCGAAAACGAAAACGAAACATGGTAAATATTGTAAGTGGAAATTGGAGTTTTAGTTTTGACGATTTTGTATTTTTCTCTAAAAGATTACAAGAAATAATAAAATTGGCACGTAGATTTCGGCGCTTAATTTGAGACGCGTTTATTAATATAAACAATTTTGCGAGCGGATATTCTCTTGTTTGAAGCCATTTTGTTCGAATTTATGTCGCAAAATTTTTTATTTTTCTGATCATCATGATGTAGTATAGATAAATAATGATATAGAAGTGTAATATAAAAAACACGCCACTCAAAATTTTATGCTTTTCCGAATCTCGCGATTATTTATCGCGAATAAAGTATGTGTTTACAACCGATACCAAGTGTGTGTGTGTATGTGAGATAATTACATAATAAATAGTAGAAACACACGATGTCAGAGATAAAAGCTCGTTATCTAGGCGCCCTAGTTAGCGTGGCAACTATTAATGATGAACGTAACTCTTTACAGTTGTGTTCAATGAATATAGTTGAAGTGTATTTCGAGGCAATGAATATAAATCGCAAATATTTGTAAGCGCAAACAGAATTATGAGGAAGCATTATATATATTCATTTTTTTGCTTTCTTCTCTTTAATACTTTTTAATTACCTAAATTTCTTCTTGATTCTCTGAAATCTATTTTCAGCGCAAGGCACGAGCGTCGTGAGCTACAACATAGTCAATTCCAACGGAGTAAACATCGGATCACGAACGAGCTACATATGTAATGTAAATCAGTATCCGACGACGCAGTCCGAAACGGGTTCTTGGTCGAAGCCCAAGTTCCGGCCAATGCCGGAAAGTGTGGAAGAATTGAGCACATGCGACGACGAACTCGCGTTCGACGATATGCTTATTATAAAAACACACGTCGGTCACGGATGGCGAGACGTCGCGCGGAGATTGTCGTACTCAGACGGTCAGATCGAGCAGTTTGAGGAGAATTACAGGCATAAAGGTATTGACGAGGTAAATAAATTCTGAGAAAATCTATAGTCGTAAGTAGCAGAAAGTTTCGCAACTGTCAACTTTGATCTTCTACTATTTGAAATTTGATTTATTGCCGTTATATAAAATAAAAAAGTACTAAATATAAGTTTAATATATGACATTAAAAATCTATTTATGAAAAGTTGTCTAAATATTTCAATTAAAAACAAAAAAAAAAAAAAAAAAAGATGCATGTAATATAATACTTTCAGGTGATCTATCAACTATTACTCGATTGGAAGCAGGCTAATACGCGAGACGCTAAACTTGGCATATTAGTCAGCATATTGTGGTCTTGTCAAGAGTACGATTGCGTCGAGCGATTAGCCGCGACTCGCCCGTCTTAGTCAGCATGACACGTGCGAACTCTTCTCAGAGTACATATGCAAACGATTGTGACTTCTTTTCTGTTTACTCTCAAAAGTGTCATTTCATATTTTACTTTTACACACACACATCGTTCTATCGCACCGTAGCGCGTAAGATATGCGAAGGTCATTCACATTCGCGTGTTGTGTCGAATCGACGGAAGAGACATTGATGACCGGACTAATTTGTATAGGATGCGTATTGTATACGAAATTATGATTTTAAAATTTTCTGTTTTGTGTTTATGCAAGGACCGAGAAACATGATCTGGTCAGTATTCAGAGTCAGTAATACTTATCAACGTTATTTTATGCAATATACATGTTTAACGCAGACATATATGTATATATGTACGAGTTTTTTACTTCTATAACTCATATATAAATCAAAGAAATAAAACTGCAATTCTTCAAAATTCAATGTTTACTTAATTTTCTTATGTTTTTTATTTCCAATAGCAAAAAAGAAGTGTATACAACGCATATTCAAAAATTCTTAGCATTATATCAAAACTAACATTACTTAAGTTATTTCTAGTATATTACATTTTATTCTTTTTTTTCTTATATACTACGTACATATTTTTTTCGATTATCTTTTAAAGTTTTTTTTACATATAAATATTTTATATATATTAATCTTTTTATAAATCAATCAAAAGTATAGTTTAATGCTTTAATAAACATATATTTTTCTAATTAAAACAATGCTTCAATAGTATGTTTATACATGTATATTTTGTACTTATTATGTAAAAACCTAAATTTGATTACATTTAATTTTCCAACGAAATAATATAAATGCAAATTGAAGTAAACTAATATAAGCCCACATATATATATATATGTACATCGCAATAATTTAAACTTTTTAACAAAGTAATGTCAATCAGTAATAATTCAATGATTACAAATATCAAATACATTTTAAAATTTTGAAAATGTTTCAAACATCAATGACAGATGCGAAGTACGTCTTGTTACAATATTGTGTATCAAACATATTGTCAAAACCAAATTTAAAATGTACGCAACAAAAATAAATGCGATCAACAAAATTAATGTATCACATTAGGTTTAACCATTTTACAAATTTGTTAATGTTTCTTATTATTTTTATATTTTAATCGGAGATTCCTGCCTTAATTTTGGGTAATAAGCAATTTGTCGATACTGTGATCATTGTGTTATTCACATCGCTGTCATCTATCACTTTACTAAAAATTCTATCTTTACATTTTTCAAACTCCTCTATCATTTCGTGAAGTTCCCGATCGCCATTTATGGTTATGATTGGAGCCGGTACCGGTTTTAGAATTCGATGGTAGAGCCAATCATCGTGAACCTGATGAATCTGCTTCAAATATTCCAGTGAAACGGCATTTTCTTCTTTGCGGCCTCGTTGTTTCATTCTTTTGTATACAATTTCAGGTGTTGTTCTTAGATACACTATTTAATGATGAAACAAAAAATTACAAATATCTCCTAGTAGTATAGTTCTGTGATCTTATTATTTACATTTTAAATATTGTAATTTTCAGTTTTTGTTAATTGAATTAAGAAGCACAAATTTAGTAGTACAAAGATGTTTCTAAAACACATGAAGTTATATACCTATTAAATTAGTTTCAATTTTGGCATTTTTCAAGCACCAATTGTACCACCCATCTAAGATGCTAACTTCAGCTGTACTCAGTATGTTATTGCGCTTCATATTTTCAATGAAACACATTGCACTGTAGACAGACCTTTCCATAATTTTATAAGGCAAAGGTGTTTTGCAAGTGTGCAATTGGAGCATAGTTAATTGTACATAAGATTGGAACAAATAAGCATAACGAGATGGATCGCTGTACATTAATTCCTAAAATGTAACATTATCTAATCACCATTGTTATTATAAAACACATGAATGAATTATGAAGATTTTTTTTCTCTTACCAGTAAATTTTCACCAGCAACATCACGCCAAAGTTCTACCGGTTCTTCCAATACACTGACATTGTCAAACTTTTTAAAGTGACTTAAAAATGTTGTTTTTCCACTTCCTATGTTGCCTTCGACGCACACAGTGAAAGGACGTTTATATAACGTTGTGCCAGACATATTTATAAATGCTTCCAAAGTTGCTTTGCCTAATCAAACAATAAATAACACAAAGGATTTACTTAAATAGACAGAGTCCTTATTTATTGTATTTTCTCTCATGACTGAGGATTTGAAGTTATTATCTTCCAATAAAATTATTTAAGAAATGAAAATACAGAAAAACAGAAAAACAAAAACAAAAACAAAAAAAAAACAAAAAAACAAGAGCACATTTATTGTTCCAGAAAGTGTTTTCAAAATATATTTGATAGTTACTTACTTGTAATGTAAGGAAACTTTTTATGTAAATCAATCTGATTTAACAAAAACGTGACAAAGAATACAACGGGAGTTACTTGTTCGATTACAGCCAAACAAAAGTATAATTTCGAAAATCGTTAACAGGTATTTAATTGTCACAGAAAGCAACAAACGTGTAACAAGCACGACAATCAATCAACGGATCTGGAAACGGACTATGAGCTAGAAGCCAATCTATCTACATAAGACGCAGACGCGGTTTGTAAATCTCGCGAAATTCACTAATTATGGTGATCGATTCACTGATTTTGCCTTAGATCAACCTCAACACTGCCGCGTAACTTTCCCGCCAAAACAAAATCCACGCGCCATCTCTTACTTTTTCCTATAGACTTTCCGGATTTGTGTGGCATACACATACATACATACATATACTTGTAGATTGCGTTCCGTTATTCACTGTCAGTATTAAAATCCTATAGTTCACGTAACATATACGTAATATAGATTTCTCTAGTACTGGCAGTGAATTTCGGAACGCAGCCTTTTTTATTATATCATCTGATATCAAACATCCACGCGCATTTTCTTGTGTGATGTCGATTATAATAATCTCGCTTATAATCATCAAAATCATGGCAAACATACAATTGCACACAGCGGTAAAATGAAAATTTTTACAATTTTACATATTTTTGCGATCGATTCGCAACGACAACAATATTAAAGTTGCGTTCTGGTATTCATTGCCAGTAAAAATCTATATTTTACGTCACATGAACTATAAATTACCGGTACTGACAATTAATATCAGAACGCAGCCTAAGATACTACACCGCCAAGTGTTGTGCTCGTCGCGGCAACGCAATATAATTATCGTAAAACTTGCGCTCACCTGTAGAAGCCATCGTTGCGGGTTGCAAATAAATGCGAGAAATTCGAGATACCGCAGGAAAGCCGGCGAGATATTCGGCAAAGTCTGTTATCTGCCCATTTCTTCTAATACAACAGAGTTCTGAGCGTGCACTTAGCGCGCTGACACATAAGCGTGATAACATTCTACGTTTAGATTTCGAGTAGTATCGATCGATTTGCGAGTGTACACATGTATTCAACCGTAACCCGACTGAAGAGAAATATCATTGAAACAAAATTTACCGCTGAAGAAGAGCATCATTGCACGCGACGCCACGGGATATCGCAAACAGCTGATATTAAGCCTGTTCTACATTAAGCTCAAGACGCAAACGCAAGTAGCAGATCTCGTAGAATTGACTAATCGCAGTGATGAGATCAGCCAATTAACAAACGTGATTTGTCAATTCCACGAGATCTGCTACTTGCGTTTGCACTTAATGTAGAATGAGTTTTAGGGCTATAATACACAAAATGACATAGGCCTATCCTACACAAAATGACATAGCTGCATATGCATAGCATAAAACTGTATGGGCCAATGAGCGTTTAGCATAAACTCGCCATA
>QVNV01025051.1:0-58471 GCA_014825455.1 Pseudomyrmex pallidus | reverse complement strand
AAAAAAAAAAAAAAAAAAAAAAAAACCGAAAGCACAGAAAAAATGACAAATTAGAACGATCGGCAAGCAACAACGAAAATGACCTCGCGTTCGGTTAAAGTTGACGCGAAATCACAACAGAGCTAAATTAAAATGCCCTCAAAAAAAAACACAATCAACGGCACAGAAGAAATAAAAATAAACTAAAAGGCACGTGCAAATCTAAATTTGAAAAAATACAATTACACAGCAGAACTAAATTAAATGGAAAAAAAATCAAGCGACTAAAAGTAGTTCGCAAAAAAAAAAAAGAAAAAAAAACAAAAATAATTCACGTTACACGCTCTTTATTCGCGAACAATTTCGCGGCTTCGTGATGCGTGAATTTAAAACGCGATAATAATTAACGAGAATTACTTCGGTCTGTGTACACACCCCTTCGGGATAGTGAGAGAAGTTTCAGACAATGCGCGATCTTTTCAGCTGTGTCATACCGAGCGATTTCGAACGGATCGTGTGACCAATTGCCTATTGACGGCCAGTAAACGGAAGGTGTACACGCCGTACTGGCTAGTTAAGTATGCGACGTGACATGGTTTGGTATTTAGGAAAGGCCAGACCCGACCAATGTCACAACAAGCCGTTTGAAAGGCGCTAGATCGTGAACGCGGCGCAGGTGAACAGAGAGAGGTCCCCGCGATTGTTTCCCTCTCAATTGCCGATCTCTCGGATCAAACGACGACAAAGGTTGACGATTGCAATGCGCGCGATTGCCCCGCGATCGAACGCCCACCGCAAATCTCGATCGTGCACAATCGGCGATCGCGTAATGTCTCTTTTCTGACGCCAGAGCAATCGTGAAAACGTTCCATCAGCACAGCCGATTACCTTCTATCATGAATTAAATACAAAATTTCCTTTGTTCATAATTATTTAATTTTTTATTATTTAATAATTTCGATATTATTTTGTTTTCGGTCTCTAAAGTTTCTGTAAATAGCGCAAATAACTTTGTACGATACCAGATGTAGAATATAGAGCACCTGGCGCATCGCAAAGGTAACTGACCCTACTCACGATCACAAAATAAAATCAGCTGGCGAGTAGAATCTCGAAGGTGAGACGCTATTAAACGACATTTCTCAGCCGAGGACGGCACGGTCACACAGGACAATGCCCTCGGAGCGAGGACAGTTAACCGTGTTCCCATGAACTTATCGTTCGCAACCCCATCGGGGCTTTACCCCGCTAAAGAGACGGCGGTTTAGAGACCGGGTGGTTTTCGGATGAAACCGGTTAGACCGGTTTTACGACGGTTCAAAGAAAAACGTCCGGATCTTCTTCTTCTTCTTCGCAAGCGCGTAGCTCCCTTTCCTCTCAACCAGCGAAAGGTAACTTTTGTTTCGACGAGGTCGCGTTCTTTAGAACCGAGGTTTCACGGTTGCGACAGAATCTCCCGGAGTCTTTGTGATGCGGGTAATTAGTTCGATGTGACGGCCGTTCCGAAAGGAGGACACGTGAAAATTTTAACGTGTCTGTCCGTCGATACTCTCTGGCTCTTGTTTAACAAAAAAATAGCTCGCTTCAAGCGCTTTCAGATTCTCTTCGGTTCCGAAAGAATTGAGCAGTTTTCATTCTAAACAAGTTTTCAATTACGAAAAGCTTTAATTGCGAAATTATTTTTTACCCATCGATATACGCACATTGTGACGGGTTGAATTCAAGAGCTTCTCGAATACGCTACAATTTCTTCCATTTAATGCGCGAGTAATACAGGGATCTTAAAATGGAAATTCCGCATGTATATTCATTAAATCTAACCAGTTAGTCTAGCGACATGGCAATTAATTGGATACAAATCGCGGATGTAAATTGCGCGTTATACCGCCGCAACCGAGGCGGTATAACGAACGCCTTTTATGTAATTTTCAAGAAATAATTGAGAGTACACCTGATAATCGCGTGCGCGTTGCGTTTACTCAGGAACTGCGCCCAAGATTTACTCGCAAAGTTGCAATTTGTCGAAAAAATTAATTTCGATTTTACTTGGTATTTATTAACCTGCATATTTGAAATCTGCTTGTTTAAAGACTTGTTTCAGAAATTTTGATAAAAACATTTTTGTGCGCGAAACACGAACGCGCGCAAGTACATATCGCGCGCGGCGATTGTTTGCCAGTTCGAAGGTTACGCGCGTACTGTACTGGATGTTCATTGAAGAACGGGGCCGCTCGTAGAAAAATCCGCAAACGAGGTTGATGAGGTTTTCCAGCGACTTTCAGCTCGCGAGCCAAAAGTACTCTGCCGCGAGAGAGCCGGCACTTGCGCGATAGCGACGCCTTCTTCGAAGGAAACTAGGACACCGTAGAAATTGCGAAGTTGGTCCTTGCGTCGCGCGCAGGTGCACGAAACGCTTTTCCATGTTCTGCTGGTTTACTTCATTGTACATATCGCCTTGAGATTGAGCGAGACCGATTGCCGATGAGGAGATGTCGAAAGGCTCTTTTCGCACAAAACAAAACCGCAAGGGAAAAAAAAACTGCAGGATAACGTGAAATATATATAAACGACATCGAGTAACATCGTTCGTTCGTTCGTTCTTATCGTTTTGCGATAAGATTTTCTCAATTGTAACGTGTCGAGATAAAAAAGAGAGAAGAAAAACAGCCGCTTAATAAACCGTAAGATCGCGACACGAAACACCATTTCGTTTTTTTTTCCTCCATCTCTTGCTCCGACAGTTATTTCTCCGATAAAACTCGCCGAGTTGTTGTTTTTTTTTTCTTTTATTTCCCGATAAAGCTGGCACTCAATTACACCTCCCTCGGTCACTAATCAAGAATCTTCGGCGCTCGAATGGAGGTCGATTGTGCGCGGCACACGTGATGTCACCGTGCACAGTCATTATCGTCGTTATTATTCCACATAGACGCGCTCTATATTGCGTCTCGTGTTTAATAACGTTCGCGGCGGTGAGCGCAGTTCTATTTCCCGTTTCGCGCTCGTCGTCGCGCGAAGACCGGGGATTAATTAAACCGTCTCGTAAAGTTGCGTTTGATGTGATGTCTCGCGCAACGAGCGTTTCGACGACATGTTGGGTTTTTTTTTCTGACAAAGAAGAACAACGTTTATATTTTTAAAAGCGCGATTATAATATAATTCGACCGCGTCGCTTACGCAAGTGTCGCGATCATCAACTTGTTGTCGCGTCTGTAAATCCCTTTTTTTTTGCAACATTGCAAAAAGGACACAGAGAAGCGCACGACGAAAGTGCGCTCGCACGCACGATTTTACACACGAGTCGAGAGACTCGCCATTCAGCAAGCTCTTTTCAAGGAACGCTAAAGACCTCAGGTAGTGGAAGGGAACGAATAGACGACAAGAGCGGCTAGAGGGCTAGAGGAACTACGAGAGGAACAACTTGACCGGCGCGCACACGGAGGGTGACGCGCCGACGTGCGTAAGGGCGATATATATATGTAAGGGCGGCCAGAATTGTCTGTTCTTTGTCGACAAAAGCGCTTTCTCCTCTTGTGCTTTAAGTACGAGCATCCCTCGTCTAGTTGTTCCCTTCCACGCTGTGCCCAATTCAAACTTCATTCCCAAGACCAAACTTCCGCCGTAGATGGCAATCTTCCCTCTCAAACCCTCGCCGCGAATCTACTTCGGACTTCATCGTTCTAAAATATAGTGTAGTCAGTACTCGGCGAATATTCAAATCGGTCTTTGTTCCGCGAATTGTATTGACGTACATATACTCCTTCTCGAGTGAAAATTATATAAATTGAAAATAAAACATTAAAAACGAGGTAAAATCAGCAAATGATATTATTTGTAGAGAAAATCCCGTCGTTATTCAGATTGCAACGTCGAGCATGCAATTTTGCGCTTTTATCAGAAGCTAACAACAACCAAACACACGGGATTAATCAACGATTGATTTAATGATACATGACTGACTAATCGACTCGCCGATAAAAACATTTGGTATCAATTTGCATATCATCTGATCTGTGTATTTTTCATTTCTTTTGAAGTTATTAGCGTCAACCGCGAAGACACTCTCAATCTCGTGTCACACATTAAGAAGCGACACACTCGCGCGATTGATTTTCGATTAAATTTTTTTTTCCTGGGAAAAAAAATCGAAATTCCGAGTTAAAATGAAAATAAGATATTCCGACGCAGGTGAGCGCGATACGGCGCGTCGGCATAGGCTAAAAATAAAAGCAATTACCGAACGAGAGCGACCGTTGCATTTCACATCCGCAAATGCATTACGCGCGCAGCCACGCTGCGCTTACGTGCAAGTTGTTTACGTTTGCCGGGCGTAAATAGAACGTGCGGAAGTTTTCTTTCACCCGAGGCGCGTTGGCGCGCGCACACACACCGTTCTCCGCGAAAATTCTAATAACGCCTTTCCCTTTGTACATACGCGCGCGCTCGCGCGCTGAAGGAGCGTTACGAAAAGGAAAATCGCCTGAAATTCCTGACCGGCGCGAACCGTAAATATGTCGCAGCTAATTACTCGGAGCAGCTAATCAACAGAGCTGAGCACGCGCAGAAGAGAAAAAAAACAACCCTTGGACACCGCACAACAATTATCCAATACGTCGGTCGTGTGTTTTATTCTCCCGTTGGGTTTTTCGCGAAAATTGGCTACTCATTACGTCGACATGTGTACGCGCGCACACACACACACACACACACACACACACACACAGGACAAGCTCGAATGCGGCGAATGGCAAACGGGTTTTTCTCGAACACTTGGCAGCTCGATCTGTCACAATCGTGTATTCGGAATTTCAGTCGATATATATGTAAACATATATATATATATATATATATACATGTATGTAATTAACGGCCGAGCTATGCAATCGTAATTTTAAAATTGAACGTTGCGTCCTGTCGGTTTCTACGTCGAATTTTAGATCCGGCTCTTCGCAATAGATTTTAGCACCGATCCGTGGCACATATTTATAGCCGGCGCCGCGCGAAAATCAGGTCGCCCCGTTTCTGTCAATTTTCCGAACCGTATCTAAGGGCGCTACGAATATAACTTCATTATAAATCAATGTTATCTGATTACCAAATCGTTCCGGAAATAAATTTCATTACATGGAACGTTTATCTTGACACATTCGAGATTCTAAAAATATTCGATCGCGCAAAATTTAACACGCGCAAATTGGAGTATTTAATATTTTACAATAAAATGCGCTTATATACGTGTCAGTTAATTTAAAAAATAAAAAAATCAATCGAGACGCTGTTTAAATGTAAATTTTTGGAAAGTCTTTCATTGCTTTACGCGCGATTTACGTAACGGTTATTCAGCAACTTGATGTTCGCCAACCCGGTTGCCCAACCGCATGAGACCGCGCAGCTGCTCGAACGAAATCGCGTAAGGATACACGTTTCAAAGGACCTTGGCATTTGGCATTAGATAATTCGGGGAGGCGACGGTGTGAACCCGCCGGGTTTCTTGAAAACATGAATACGAAAGTAGTCGCTCGTGTAACGTGTACGCAATGCGACGGAACGTATAAAACTCTCTCGAGGTTACACGAGCGAGAAGAGACGCGCGCGTTTCTTTCGCGATTCCCGAATCGATTTTTTTTTTACGGCAGCTGCCTAACATTCGCTCAGCTCGACGAGACTCTAACGAAGATCTACGAGAAGCTCAAATTGAAACGCACGACTTTCTCTTGCGCAAACACTTTGCTCAGCGTGCGAGACCGAATGTTTAAAATCCAAGTGAACCTGACCGCATTTTTGATATTTTTTTTTTTAAAGGAAATGTCGAAGATAATTACTTTTTCAGTTTTTTTTTTTTAATCAACGTAACTTAATCGACGTAACCGATCTAGAAAATTCGACGATGGTCCGTTTGACAACGGATATCCACTCGCGAATGGAAGTGTGTCAGCGTGTTGCCACACGAGGAGGAAAGGAAACAGAACGCGAAGAAGCGGGCGTGGGCGAATTTAATCAGCTCGTAATCGACCGAGAGAACCCGGCGAAAGAGGGGAAAAAGCAACGCCGAGGAGCGACAAAGCGAGCGCGCGACCTACGTCTCTTTCCGGGAAAAACGTGATGCAAGAAAGAGAAAGGAAGAGAGAGAGAGAGAGAGAGAGAAAAAAAGAGAGAAAAAAATATCTTCTCGAGTCGGTGTTGAAACGTCGGTGACAACCGAAGTGTTCGTGGGTGCATTAAATCGATACTCGCGATTGATTACCTGACAACGAGAAAATAGATAGGCGCTCGAGGATATCACTGTCTTTCGTGACAGGCGAGTTTTATCTTTGCCGAATGGCGTGGAAATATTGCGCGGATGTGTACGCGCGCGCGCGCGATAAATTTTCCGCGCAATTTACAAGCTCGATAATAATCAAGCCGTAAGAACACGCGGAAAGGATAAAGAAGCTAAATTCTCGTAAAATCGCGCGTATATTACGACACGCGATAAGCGAACGAAAATTTTGAAAGATGAACACACGTGTTGCGCAAACACATTAGAGAAACGATAGCGTTAATTATCTTAGCCGCGAGCGAAAATTCCTCTCCCGATCTCGAAATTATTAAGACACCGCGCGAGCACGCATGAATGAACACGCAACTTTCCTAAAAGGCGCGCGCTCAAAGCACCAATGGAATGAATGAAGGGAAGCGTGGGTGAAGTTTAATCGAGAGCGCAGCGGAGTAGATAAAGAGAAAGGAAAAACGACGCTTTAATTTTCAAGTGCTCCGGAAAGAAACGAACGCGCGCTCGTGAGAGTTTCTCTTAATTGATACATCGGGGCGCGAAATGTGTAACGAGAGTGTGCTCTTGTTCGATAAAGTGAAAAGTGGCGAATGTTTCTCTTCTCCCAGCATGAGAAAAAAAAAAAAAAACAAAAAAGGAAAAGAAGAAATTATCGAATCGAAGCGATCGGCGGCAAAGCGCGGGAAAAACCTTGTGAAAGTTACATCACCCACCGCGCCGCACGACTGTATCATTACATGTGCGTTACGCGTCTGCGTTTATTCTTAGGAACTACGCTCGGTGCGTCGCGCGCTTTGGTGCGCGCGGTAAAACGACGACGCTTTCCCACACCCGGGACAAAACTCGGACGGTTTTTCCTGTCGCGATCGAGAGTTCGCGCAGGTTGAAAAACTACTTGCGGGGTATATTAAACTCCCGCAAAATAAAGGGAGACATTCTTCGGGAGTAACGCAATGTTGCGTTAAAAAAAAAAAAAGACGGGGTGCGCCACGCACTTTCAACGTGCGAGCGAAGCGTAAACAACCCGCGGCCGCCGGTCGGTGATCGATTTTTTTACGACACGCGCGACTTCTAACGCAGCAATGACACAATTTCGACTCCCAGCGTCTCGGCGCTGAATATTACAATACGCAATCGATCGCGAGTTTAATTGAAACAAAAAAAATAAAAAACAAAACAGTCACATAATCGCACGTGGATCTAGCTCGGATTTCGTTCGATTCATGATGCAACGCGCGTGACGTTTGACGTAATAACGACGTCGTCGGGGGGATTCGGTCGCCGGAAAGCTGGAAACCGGAATTATCGCGGTTGAAAAAAAATTTCCATTTTTTTTGCGCGCGGCGAATGAGCTGACCGCGATATAAGTGCGATAATGAGCGTGCGCGAAAGTAGAATTTCATGAGTAATTGCTGAATGACTGTACGCGCGCGTACACCAAATATACATAAATAAAACGCGCGGTATATGTTTGTTAATAAGTACTTGAAATTGAAAGGAATATATTGTGTGTTTTCGCGTTAGGCAAAAACTTTAATTCGCGCACAAAAATAAAAAGGAAAACGAATTTTACGCGGGCAACGTTAAAGCGAATTCGCTTCGAATCCGTCTCGCCCGTTTGATTCATTTTATTCATTTCGCGACTGTTTTACATTCCCGAATGGAAGCAACGCAAAATGTATATACCGCAAACGATGGGTTTTTAGTAACGAGCTCGTCCGGAGAGCTCGCGCGCATTGTCTACGGTCGAACAATATATGTACGAATCGATGTACGACGGAATGAAAACTGGTTTCCGGTGGGGGGATCGTGACTAGGCACAATATCGGTATCGCACAGAGGCGGATTGATGTTAAAATGAGCAGTCATAAATCATAAACGGCGCGCGGTATTATTCCCGCCGCGATTCTCACCGAGTCGCGCTCGATCAAGATCAAGGATTTTCACTTCTTTCCTTCTTGGGAACAAGTCGTCGTCGTCGTTTTTTAGCGCGCGCGACGATAATTACAAATCGGAATAATTAAGCACGCGTGCTCATTTCCTCTTTCTTCATCATCGCAACAATTAATCTCGCGCGCGAATTAAGAAAAAAAATCCCGACAACTTGCTCACAACAGAAAAAGTAATTTACATCGAAAAGCAAACGTATCCCTTTTACTTATTGTTTCGCTATTTTTGCTCTACGTCGGCAAAAATGTTTCGCGTTCCCGGAGAGTTTGCGACACTTTGATGCGCGCCTCTCTCTCTTCCTCTTCAAAAGCGATGTTTGCCGGCGTTCCCTCTTAATTTTAACGTCGTTATACCGCGCGAACGGGGTGCATTCCACGGCGGGTGTGCAACGAGGGCGATGTACTTCCTCGAGAGGTGCACGGTAACACGACGCTGACAGAAGTTCGTGAGGCATCGAAGAAACAGGCACGGGGGTTACAGGGGAAAGAGAGAGATAGAAAGAGGTGAAGGGAGAGACGCGACGGTGGACACGTCTTATGCATAATTCATGCAGGTGCCTTCCACGTATATTTTCGTGTTTAAATATTTGAATACCTCGTTCGCTGCAATAGCGTGGCAGCGGGTTAGGAAAATATTCACCGTCGTTTATTCACCGCAAGGAAGCGCGCGCGTCCGGGACACAAGGATTCCTTATTCCCCCCCATCTCTTCCCCATATCTCACCCGAGTTTTTCGAAATTTCTCAGCTCGAAGTGACCACCGCGTGTGCGTGCACAGGTCCGCGATTCGATTCTTTCGCGCGCGACGACGTGGGGGAGCGATTATAGAAAGCGTGATATAATATATATATATTTGCGATCGCGAAAAAAAAAAAAAACTCACGACGGAGGCCTGTCCTCGCGCGGTCGGCGTTTCGCCGGTGCATTGCTGATTATTTCTACTCTTGTGCGCAATTGTTCATTGTTCAGCGAATAATAAGGTCGATTACGGGGCCGCGTATGCGTCATTCTCGCACTGCGAAATTATCGCGTGTGCGTGGTTTATCTGCGGCTTTATCCTCAAGGTTCCGCCGTCGTAAAACGAAATCGCGGAACGCGACGTTTATAAAATCTCGCTTCCAACTTTTCCGCGGGCTTCTCTTTCCGCGTATAAGTATTATTCACTTGTTGTAAGCGTCGTCGCGCGGTGAGGCACATCCGCGCACCGCCCCGCTTTGAAACGAGACTAAGCGGGAACGCGCGCGTATTTGACGCACTCGTTGTGCTGGCGAGCTTCTCGTTTATTGCCCCCGTGGCAGTTCCCGAGCCGAATAGACCGCGAGAGCAGTTTTCGATGCGAACACATTGCGAGCGGAGAAGTGATAAAAAGAGCGTACGTCACACTTAGGGGATCGATAACGAAGGGGAACGGAGAACAATGTTGCGTCATCGGACAAATCGTGCAATATGACTCGGCCGCTCTTTTTTCCCGCACGAAACGACACACGAGAGAGCATTTCGTGTAGACCACACACGCGCGCGTGCACGTTACACTTCCTTCCAACGCGCGCATTCTCTACACGGCCCCGATTTTATTTATCGACCTGTCACAGCCATAAAACGCGACAGCCGACGATGACATTAAATCGCATTAATGACACGAGCTCGCGAAATGTGCGACAACGCGAGAAAGTATTGGAGCGATATAAATTAATTATTATCACAACACCGTTGCAAATCGATTACCGTCCTGTATGCATAATTAATGTAACAGCAGCTTGCGCTTGTCGCCTGTCGCGATATCGCCGGCCGCAGCAGCGAAGAATCGGAGAACCGCACGGTCTCGAACTCGCGTGTGAAATAAACTTTCGCGCGATGAGAATCGCGTTCAAGTTTCTCGAAACCACTCGCATATTGTTTCCATTTATATATAAATATTGTATGTTACATCAAAGCTTTTATTTTTATTGCACAACAACTTTGCAGAAATTTGTCTAACTTATTCCTAAAGATTATAATAAAATCTGTTCTGCGGCTGAATACATTTGTTTATTATAAAAATGACACTTTTCCCATCGCTTCTTCGAGAATCAAAGAGATTGCGATTACAGACGTCTCCCGATTTCTATCTCTCTCTCTCTTTCTCTTTGTCTCAAATATGTAATTTCTGTCCTGCTTGCATTGAGAAACAAAAGGAGCGAATGCGACCAATGCGATTGGTCCTCGCATCGGTCTCACTTGCCTCTTTTAATTAACGAATCGGTAATTCATGCCGATAATTGGCCGCCGACGACAATGGCAACAAAGGCGAGGAGTGTCCTCGCGGAACAAAGTCGCGATAACGTGTGCGCGGACACGCGTGTGCTGACACGCGTAATTATACGGACTTAATGAGAGAGCCACCCCGCGATAACGAGTAAAAGAGCGCGCACGTAGGTACCTACGTCACGTGGGACCTTATCTCAGCGCGAAAGTACGCAAAAGTACCTAAATTAGTCGTTCTAAATTACGCGTCTCTTTGGACAAAAAAAAAGATAAAAAAAAAAAAAAGAAAAAAAAATGCATACTTAATCGCGAAAGTGTAAATTCGCCTTTTATGGCGCGATATAATAAGCGACTCTCTTAACACACGTGCGTTAATTGTGCGCTCAATAAAGTTATTAATAGTCATTATTATTACGCAAAGTAATTGATTTTTAATAGCTTAACATATTTGGAAAGTAATTTTAATTACACGCAGCGGCGTCTCTCATTTATAAAATATCGTTAATGTCAAAGAAAATTTACGTATCTTAAATTATGAAATAAACTTCTCTCGCGCATATATTCAAGAGGGAGAGAAAGTTTTTTTTTTTTTTTTAAACCAAGTAACGCGTGGAGAAGAGAGAAAAGTGCGTGTTTCGGCGAAGCGAGCTTTTGAGAACCGGTAACGATCGCGCGCGCGCGAGAGATCCGCAACGAGCTGCGAACAGAGAGCAAAAGGACGACAGTAGGCAGAAGGAAAGGACACGACCCGAGAGCAATTCTCCTGCGATCTCCGAGTTCGCTAGCGAACGAGCAAGCGAGCGAGAAAGCGTTTCGGTATATAAAGTAACAAGCACGGACTGCGCTATTTATAGGGCGCGCCGGTTCGAGCTTGTAAGTGCCATAGTGACCTGTCTGGAAACACGTACCTGAATAACATCGCTGAACGGACTTTCTTACAGACCGCTACAGACCGGACCGGAGGAGAAACCACGTGCGGAGGTTATATAGTTTTTAAAAGCGACCCGGAAAAAAGCCGTTTTATCAAAGGGCGCAAAATGAAACATTATGGAAAAATTCTTTGGCCTGCTGCAGGGTTCACACGCACACGCGCAAGACACGCGTATAGTATCTTCTCCGCTTACTGCTTATTTCGGAGACACGACCCACACGTACCACACCACGAGAGGTGAACGACCCCGCGTCTCTCGTGCGAGCGACGTTGAAACCCATAGATGTCATTGAACTCGTTCATTTTTTGCCTGTGCACCTTTTCTTCTTTCTATTTCTGGCTGAAAATCGTATGCAATCGCTCACATTCCATACGACCGGAATGTCAACGATCTTTTGTGAGCAAGAATTTTGTCGGGAAAAAATCAAACGCTTTTCTGAAATGGACGTTTTGATCGTAAGTTATGCGACGTCTCGGGGAGAGACACGTCTTTGAACAGCGTCGAATTATCGAAACGTAAACACGACGGGATTTTTTTGATTTACGTGAGACGAAGGGAAAATAAGACAAAGATAGAGAGAAGAAGAAAGAAACACACGTGTGGAACGCGTTATCTCCGTGTAACTCGGTTTCTAGAAATAGGGTTAATTACTCGAATTCCCTCAGGTCGCAATCGGATCGAGACACACACACACACACGTATCGTGTGTGACATCGATGACAGATCGCGTCCTATTTTCGGAATCGGCCACCGATGATTGATTTACTTCGAAGATTGATTCTGCGCGCTACTCGCTTGCAGCGTCCAGAAATACAATTTTGAATCCCTAGGAATCCCGCGCGATAATGCGATTTTCAAAATCAATCGAGGAATTATCCGGACACGCGCAAACGATCTAATAAACGTCGGCGTGAATGTCCAAAGCTATCGACGATATCTGATTCGCACTGTGTACATTGTTGGTTCTTCGTTTTACAGAGCGAACGATTCGTATGTATGTATGGCGCAGCAGTTTCAAAACCGGGGGAGAACTATAATTCATCGCGTATATACACCCGCTAGGTGTCTAAATGCAATTAATTAGTGACGCAGAAGAGCCGGAATTTCGACGCGCCACTTCCGTGTGTATATCGCGAGCGCGCGCGCTTTTCCAAAAATTTCCGCAGAATAATCTCGCTTTCGTTGCACATACATTTCGCGTGTTTCATTACGGTTGAATTTTAACTGCGCGCTTTCTCTCTCTCGAGGCAAAATAAAAAAATATTTTTCAAACACACATACACAAATATATATACATATGCGCAGAATAATATTTAAATTTGCAATATTGAAGTCAGAAGTTTTTCACGTTTAAAATTGACAAAATTATTTTTTCAATCTTTGATGGAACTATTTTTTTTTTATTTTTCTTGCACAAAAATTATTCCCCGCTTGTTTAAATTACTAATAAATGCTCGTGAAATAACTACGTACGTGCAAATTGTTCGAACCGTTTGAGAGAAGCTTAGAAAATCAATAACGCTGGAAATTTTAGAAATGAGGTCTAACGGCCACACTTCTCAGGATATTGTCGACCGATTGTATCGCTAATCGTAATCGACGCGATTAATCAGCGTCATGAGGAAATCGTGGGATTACGATGACCCATTCGATCATATACATATATGTATGTATATATACACGCACGTTCGGACATTCGGCCGACAGATTCGAGCGGGAGGAAATCAATGGTGGATTATCCGCGATGCGGATACAGCAGCGTTGATATTCAAGAGCGAAAAGGACGATCCCTCGCTGCAGCGATGGGAAGAGAGAAAAAGGTGGGGTTGGTGTGGATGGTGAGCGGGTCTCTCGCCATGTATTTTCGGCCGAAACCCTCTTGCTTGTCGTTACCGAGGGACATTTCGACACGACCGACAATCCCAACTCCGAAATGCCAAAAAAAAAAAAAAAAAAAAAAACGCCTCATGCTGAACGACATATTAACAACGCCATATGGCGTTTTGATAAGCGAGCCTCGTGGCTTTCGATTCGGAACGAGAGAGAGAGAGCCGTCGGTCGCGCCATTTGTCGAACAAAATTGGCTCGCGTGACGATAAAAATGTTTACAGCTGTTTACTTTTGACGCCGACATTTCCGCGACCGTGCAATAATGTTCAACCGCGTGGAGATTCCTTCGGCCAATTCTACATTCCGACGTTATCGTCGCGATAATGCAAATAACGTCCCAACGGGTGTATCGACGTTTACCACACCCTATCTACGTGATATTATATTCCCCACGGAGGTGCGCAAGCGGACGACGACGTCGTCGTCGTCAGCCATCACGTTAAACAAATCACGCCTCGACGCTTCCAATGTTGTTTGCACGTCGCTGCGAATTTCGACGACTGAAACATCCTCCCGCCGTCCACCCGCTCCTCTCGCGCGCCGCGCAAAAAGCGATTAAAATGCTTTCACGGGGGCGGACTGTGTGTGCGTGCGCGGTGTATCGCACCCCCCCGACTCGAATATACATTTTTGCAATTACGACGGCGCGGCGGCTTTGCATACAACCCGCGCGATCGAAAGCTTCGCCGATGTACGCTGAGGGAGTCTTTCTCATCAACGCGAGAGAGGGCTGCAGGCGAGTGACGGCCGCCCCTGGGACTCGCATAAGTCGACTTCTTATGCAAGTGGTGGTGCACGGATGTGTTCCGGGATCGGGGGTTCGTACGTGTAGGTTAGGTTGAGGGCTAGATTCGGGGTTGGTTCGGTTTTGGGGTATGTGTCAGTCAGCCGAGGGATGTTCCACGGCTAAACTCACCCTTCTTCGCCCGGCGGTTTCCTCCCTGCCTCTCAATTTTCTCTTTCTCGCTCTTGCTGTTTCCTCCTCTAGTTCTCTCTCTCTTTCTCTCCCTCTGTCATTCTGCCTCACTGTTAAGCATACATACACACATACACGCACACATATGCACGCCTCTGAGAGCGCGTACGTGTGCAGCCGAAGCGCACTCTCTCTCTCTCTCTGTTCATCCCTCTTGCTCTCTCTCGGTTCTTTCAACCCCTATACACCCGCACGAGGATCAATACGAACCAGTGGTTATCGTGCCGATACTCTCCGCGCTCTCGTCGGCCATCCTCGAAAAGATTTAGGAAATTGCCAGAAAGGGTTGGCCCGCGTTTTCAGCAACAATAATCCCAGAAACGAATTGTCGCGCGAAAGGTAACGGAAAAATTGCAAAAAAAAAAAAAAAAAAAACAAAAACCTTAACTTTGACGCGAACTGCGAGAGACAATTATTGCGCAGAATTGCGTAAACTTGCGGCAAAACGAGATTCGATGAAAATTTAAAATCTTTTGTCGCGAAATCGCTTTACTTTTTAAAAGAAAATATCGCGAGCACCTCATTATCGCTGAAACTAAATGAGGATAATTCTCGCGTTCCCGAAAAAAAAAAAGGACGAGAGAAACACACCGCAATTGAAAAATGTAATGAACACATGTGTGTTTTCACCATCCCCGTCACACATGTCAGACTTAAACAAACAGAAACAAAGTTACGCGTTGCCGTGAAATTCACGTCGATACCGCCGGCGCACGAAAAAAAAACAGCAACACCCGTTTTATTCCCGACAACATAAAGCATCGGAGAATTCATTAAAAATTTTAATTAACGACGCATTTCGAATATACGCTCGACCGTGCGTTGAAAAGCGACTTCGTTGCGTTAGGTAAAAAAAAAAAAGAAAGAAAACGCGGGAAAAAAAGAGCAACAGCTGTAGCGTAATTAATTGAATGCGTATGTAAAACTTTGACTCGCGCGGCACTCTCGCATGTGCAAATGTAACGTGCCGAACGATTGTGTATTTTATAAAAAAAAAAAAAAAAAAAAAAAAAAAAAAAACCAGAAGAAATCAGTTATCGAAGAATAATTTATTCGGCGCTCTTGCTTTGACATAAGAAGCGTGGAAGAAACGTGAAAGAGAAGAGAACTTAATGCGCGCAATATGTGTGATCGCTTCGAGAACTCGAGGTTGGAAACTATTTGTCAAACACAAATTGCGTTTGCGAACTTATGGACGGCGCTACACGTTGTAACACGGAGAATCGCTTAAAGCGCGTGTTGTAAATTTTTGCGATGTTTGGTTTTGTTTTTTTGTTTTTTTGTTTTTTTAGAACCGCATCACCGATCTGCGCGACGACGATCGAGCGCGTTCGACACGCAAAATGGCCGGGACAATTTGTCGACGGAAGATGCTCTAATCGAGAACGCTGGCGGGAAAAAAAAAACGTTTTCTCACGGCTTTCGTTTCACGAGAGCTCGTGCTTGATATTGTGTGTATAATTCAGAGCGGTCTATAAAGCGCGGATCGCAAATTGCAGATCCCCGAGTTGTAGTTCCCAAGTATTCCTCTTATTATTTATAGACGCGATTTCTTGTATGTCGGCGAATGTGTCCGCGCGAGTTGGGAAAACTTTCAGATTGTTTCCGCCGAACATTTTCTACACGCAAAAGAAAAACAAAACGGTATCAAACGAAATCGAAAGAACGCTTTTCGCAACGAACATACTCTTTTACATTGCGTTAATCATCTGGAATTCTGGAGATCAACAACAAATTGCGATTCAACGTATCAATTACAAATTAATAAAATTGTAAATATTTCATCTGCGATTCACTCTCATTTTCGCAATTAATTTTGTACACATTAATTATTCTGCCGGTATTACGTTGTTCGAAGATACAATATTCCAATTATCGGATCCAAGAACATTCGACCGAATTTCGTTTGCCGAATGCATGCGGGAGAAATACGCATGCCCGAGCGGTCGAAATGCTCGGTGTTTGCGCGATTGTTTCGCCGGTCGACGAGTCCTGCGGTCAACACACATTCAACACGCATTCAAAGTCGCCGTGAATCGGCTCGGGACGGGATCGATAACGCATCTCGCAATAGGATTGGCTAACGAGGTGCTATTTGCTTACAGGTTCCCATGGCTTTTCCGCAACCGATGACTTTCCCAAGCGAGAGAAGGGTCTCAAAGTTTAACGATCCGACGACGTAAGCAGGTATCTCGTGAACGCGCGCACACAAGCGAACGACAGAGAGTTAAACCCTTTCCGTGGAGGTTGAATTTTTCAACTGTCGCGTCGAAGAGATCGAGCAAATTAATTAACGACTTTGCGCCGAAGAAATCGTTCCCTCTCCGTCCTCTACAAAATTTTGCACGAAAATATCGTTCGGCGATTAAGAGAAAAAGGACCCTCTCCTTTCTCTCTCTCCTCGTAATTCCCAATTGTGCGCGATAGAAAGCAGCGAGGCGACGCGCAAAATTCTCCTTAAAACTTTTATATCGCAACGTGACGACGACGACGACGACGGCGATGAGGAGACTACAGGGATATTTTCCTCCTCTCTCCTCGGATTAGAGTATGTAAATATTCCATCTTCGAGATTATATCCCGAGGCACGCGGAACAAAAGGTTTCGCCAGCACTGTTCGCGAACCCTTTGTCATATATATTGCCGACCGGGTAAAGACTGCATAACGCCGGGGGACCAATGGGGGAAGGAAGAAGAGAAACGCCGGTGGTATGAATTCGCAGCGGAGGCTTTATCTATTCTGGGACAATATCGCGGAATATATGGCGGCGCTTAAGAAAACACACGGAGCTTTAACGTCAGCAGTTCGTCAGTCTCTCTCTCTCCCGAGAAACACAAATTTCCTTGTCGCGAAGAACGTTGTAGTTTTCGAACAATCCGCGCGCGAATTTCCGCGCTCTTGGATTTTGTTTTTTCCACAAATCTTCCTTTTTTTACTTGGCAAATTTAAAATTATCACGGCAAAATTCGGACACGAAACAATTCCCGCGATTGGCTCGCGTTAGTTCGCCGGTCGTGGAAGATAGCGCGCGATCCATCACCGGGGAACCGACAACAAAACGAACAACGCGGAGCGAGCATTGGAGCGTTGCGCGCACGGTGGTTTCCGATACAATTGATAGCGAAATACACGCGCGCTCGCGGGAAAATGCGCTCATTTCGCGCGCGTTCCATTTCGCAGAGTGAAAGAATCACGTAACTCTTTTCTTTCTTCCGCTAAAAAAAAAAAACGTCCGATTAGCATTCCGCTATTGTCATCTCGCGACGTCGCGCCCTTTACGCTCCGCGTCCTCTTCTCTCCGCGAAGAATTTTTCGCGAACCGGATGAAAAATCCTCTCTCTTTCGCTCTCTCTCTCTCTCGCTTCTGCTTCGCAATCGAGAATTCCGCCCGCGGAAACTCTCGCGAAGACTTCGTTAAACCCGGAAAAAGCGAATCTCGGTGCGCGGATTCCAACGGACGAGAAACTTTGTGACGAGGAGAAGCTTCTTTCTCGCTGCCGGATGCAGCTTGAATAATCGCGGAAAAATAATTGAAACGCAGAGAAGGATCGATTTAAATAACAGACGCGCGCACGCGCGCGACAAAAATTATCTTCCGGCTTTTGAGGAAGATCCGTCGGGTCCGCTGAATCTTAATTAACGACATTTGTGCGTGTCCCTTTCGAAAGAAGGAAGATTAATCCGACGCGACGAGTCCCAGTTTGCGCTTCGCCTCGATGTAATTCCGCAATAACGTGAATAGCGTGAAAAAGTACAATTACATTTTTTCCCCGAACGTTGAAACCGCGCGCGCGGTAACGTAAAATTAAATGTAATCCTGATGTATCCTACGACAGCGGTTTCGAAGTGGAAACGCAGGTGCACGTTGAATTAAAAACAGCACGCGAAATAAAACGTCGACTCCGTGCGCTCGTTATTGAAAAAAGGCTCGTTATGCTTATGGAATTATCTCATCCATAAATTATAATCATCGCGCGCGCGTTTGACGTTATACATCCCGCTCGACATTTTCAAGCGGTTCATATGGGGATATATCTACACTTTTTTTTTCTACGTATCTACGAACCGTTTAATTGCTTCCGCTGTTTTCATGCTTTAGTTCATTACGGGAAGAGAGCAAATTAAATATCGTAGATCTTTCTTCCTCGATTATTTTGTACATACAACAATACGAAAGTGACACGTTCAACCGAGTGGAAAATTTTCTATTTCGGGCATTTATTTTCGCTCGGCTCTATATATACATATGTATAAAACGGATATAATAAAAAACGTTGAATTTAATTCACTTTAATAATTCCCTCTCGTTCCTCGAGAGCGCGACGAAGCATACGACTTAATCAACACGTGTGTGTTACGCATTTGTCATAACTTTTCGCATAATTGTCGATGCGTGTATATACACACGCGCGCGCGCGCGCGCGCAGATGTCGAAAACAGCTGGCGACTCTCGCAAAACACACGTGACGTCAGCAACGATTTCTGTCGTCGATACAGCTCAGATGCATAAATTGCACCTATTTCACCCCAGTCTTTCCGTTTGTCCGTCCGTCTTCTCTCTCTCAGAGGCTGTTCACCCCTCGGGGTTAACGTACGCTGAGAAGATTCCGGCGCTCTGGGATTCCCCGATGGGGATCCATCCCCGCAGAAGCAGGCAAAAAACTCGGGAAAACCAATAAATTACTCGTTGGACACTATTAATCCCCACAGCGCGAGAACAGCGCGCTGATTCTACAAATTTTGTCGCACGCGAGTTCGACACGCGCGCTTTTTTCTCAAGATTTTCTTTTGCGATCGCAAAACTTGACGTAAAATAATTTTTCCCACGGCGTATTGCTTTTTATTCGCCGAGAGATACGTTCGCGAGGATCGTTAAAAAAATACCTGACGTGGAAAATGCTACGAGAAATTCCGGCAGGTAAGCGGCGGCGAGACGTTTAGCCTGCGAAAGCAACTTTACTGCAAATGAGAGTGCCGCTGCAGTTTCATGCGGTATGCATATATATAAGAGCAACATGTGCAGTAATTTTTTTACGGTATATTTTTTCTTCGGCAACTCTCCGGAGGGTGGATTAAAAAATAGTGGCACAATCGCTCTCGTCCGTTTTACGACAAACTCTTCCGGGCATCAAGTGCGCGTCACATCTCTCGCGAGATGTACGAGAGAATATTTTTACAGCGCGTATTATATCCCGAGATAAGTTTCACTTGTGTTGTGAAACTTCTTCGTCGGAAATAATAATTGAATTTTACGAAGAACCGAAGATCGTAAAAAAAAAGAATTAATCGAGAATTACAAACCCCACCCACTCACAGCGCTGTTTTAAAGTTTCTTACGCACGGAAAAACCCTATTGCGCTCCCCCCCCTTCTCGCCGTCAGGATTTTTAAAGTTTTGCATCCGCGAAGACTCGTTAATGAAAAGTTAGCGAGAGGCGCGATTTTAATGTTTTCATCAGTCGTAAAATGTTGCCGTCGGGTGGGACTTTTAATGCAACCTTTATGGTGACGCCGCTGCAAACGCAGCAGCGCGAACCTCCGACCCCGCTGCCCCTTTTACGTCGAAAATTTCGCCGACGCGGCGCGCGTCGTAAAAAGTTTTATTTCAACCGCGGGAAGAAAAAAAAACGAGAGACATAATCGCGCCGTATTAAATGTCCCATTCACAATGGGGGTTTTGCGCGCGAGATTTTTCTGCGTGCGTTCAACTCAACGCGCGCTGCTCTCTTTCCGCGCGTATGACAATCGCGCGGGGTGGATGAGAAGAGGCACCGGGAAATACGCAGCGGAAAGAGACAACGGCGAAAAGAAAAAAAAGAAAATCCAACGAAACCCTTAAATTTATACGCGTCGCGAGTATTCGCCCTTTGCGCTCCCTTCGGGCTCCCGTTCGGGCGCTCGTTAGAAATCTTTTTGTCGTGGATCATCTTTATTCTCGAAACTGTGGTGAGGAGGTTTTTTTCCCTCGAATCGCGCGTTATCACAAAACCCAATAATGCAATACTTACGAATGACAGACACGATTGAATCATGGAATTGTCGTCTTACCTGAAACAAAAGAAATTATTATTGTTAAGTTTAACCGACAAACAATAAATGTTCACATTAGACTTGCACGCAAGCCGTACATTTCTAGACAATATGGTTGAGAAAAAAAGTAACACGAAAAGAGAGAAATGAATTAAACAAGTTCTCAGATCCAAAATGTCTAGAATAAAAAAAATAAAATAAAATAAACAAAGAAACAATACAGAAAGACCTACGTGTTACAGAGCTCGCGTCGAGGATCGACCTGGCTCGGTCGCGGTCAGAAACGAGTAACGAATCGAGGAAACATCAAATGTTTCCGCGCGATATAATCTCTTTCGCGGCATGCGGTGCACGCTTGCACACGAGAGACGAGAACACTTGTGCGTTTTCACGCGCGCGATGCTAACACAGAGCCCCGGTGATTGCGCTCGTTGCCTTTTTCATAGCGCGACGGCGGCGGCGGCGGCGGCGACCGTTCTTTGACAATGAAATCGCTCGGAAAATATTTGCCCCGAAACGGGCATGTACCGTGGCCGCGCCAATCGATCGCGTTAATCCATTGACAAATAATAACGAAACGCACGCGCGCTGTGTTACATCGATATACTCGTCCGCTTGTAACGTGCCGATTATTATTAATTGATTGTAATCCGTTTAGCGCGTGGCCTGATGATGGCGGTAACGATAATGCGTTAAATATGTAATGGCGCAATATTATTGTACATTGTTACACAAAATATATTCGGCTCGAGAGAGAGAGAGTTTGCGTGAAAATTTTTTCTCTTTCCGATGATAAACGAAATTTTCCTCAAAACGTGAGAAAATAATAAAAAACATGAACACGCAAATAATTTAAGCTTCTTCGCAAACGCTTTGACCTACACAACCCACAAGGGGGTGTTTCAATTATAATTAACATCAAAGTGTCATTGCCGCATGAGTTAAACATAATAACTGGGTAATGCAAAAAAAAAAAGAAACAAGAAAAAAGCGCCTTTAAAGTGAACCTGTAACTAACACACTTAATGTAAAGGAAACCGGTTTAATAAACGGCATAATAAAGCCCATCTCGTTAGTGCGCGTTTAACGATCTAATGACTGCAAATGAGAGGGAGAAGCGATGAGTTCTAATAATGAGAAACTCGAGGGGAGAGAAAGAAGCGCAAGTGAGAAGAGGAAGGAAAGAGGACGAAATGAAAGAAAAAGCGAACGCGAGCGATGCAATTGCCGACGACGACGACGACGACGACGACATTTTACCTTCGACATCTGATATTTCGAGAGTATTAAATTCCCTGGGTTCGCGCGCCCACGCCCTTCCAAGCGAGGGAGAGAAGGTTTTCAACATGGCGTCGACGGTGTATAGCGAAAAGGACACCCGACGGAATACTCCTTCTCTCGCTCCTTTTCTCCGGGCTTGTATCCCACTCTCTCTCTTCTGTCTCTTTTTCTTTTTCGTTCGGAAACTTGGCCGACGACGCGGGCCATCGTCGACCAGGCAAAAACTGCAACGTGACCGCGTTTCTTAGAGAATAAACTCCACGACGCGATGTCGACCTCATCTCCTTTACGTCGTCATTCGTCGCGAGCGTACGTAAACGCGTGTAAAGAATTAAAGAGCATGCACCGAGTGCTACGCAACCGAGAAAGCTTACGGAATTTAGTATCCTTTGCGGCAGCTTGTCACTTCGATCTTTGTGGAGAGATTATTATACACACAGACAGAGTCCCTTTCATCTTTGGATTAAAAAAATGTAAGGCGAGAAAAGTTGGAGTATATAATTTAAAACCGACGCGCGAGAACTCGGTAATTATATTTTCATCGTATAATTACAAACGTAATATTGGCGTACTGTATCTTCGAAATATTTTAAAATATCATTATTATTATTATCTCCTCGTTGCGGCAAAACAAAAAAAAATTCTTCACCGATTTTTATCTCACACACACGCACACGCACGCACGCACAAAATGAAAAATTACAATCCTGTTTTTCGATGAAAACCAATTTCGCGAGAAAACACACGGTAACTAATTAAGATAAAAAGCAATTAAATAAAATTCAATTCTAACAAAAAAAAAAATATTTGCTTGTCGCGCAGCAAAAAAATTACCGTAAAAAAAAAACCCCCTAATATTATATAATGGCCCGGACTTTTGTGTATATATATATATATATATATATATTTGACATTAAATATTGGTTATAAAACACATGAACACGCGGATATTACTGTTATTTGCTGTGACGAAACGTTGTCGAGTGTTAGAAGAATCGATACCAGCGGCTATTACGCGACTCATTAATGATGGCCATTGTTTTAACGCACGTGTCCATTTCGACACAAATGCCAAGGTGACTGCGGCGATTACAATTGTTGCGGATGCTCGGCGTTAATTAATATATGCGTGTACATATATTAGAAAAAGCGTGTGGGCGGTGCATGTACCGTGGAAATGCGCGTTAAAATCGCCGGTACATTAATTCCCTAATTAACGACGGCAATTGCGACATAATTCTTTATCACGACGTTACACCTGAGAATTATATTGCTTTGAAAAAATTTCCATTGTTCTCCCGCTCCCCGATGTCTTAACTAACTCTTTTTTCGGAAGAACATTGTAAAGATTCGGTTGATAAAAGTCGCAATTTTATATTTTTGTGAATTTTTTTATTTTCATAAACAAATTTTATAAATGTTTCTTTCCGGCAGAGAAAAAAACCAAGAATGGTTCGATTTTTGTGCGAGAACGCACGTAATTTCTTGTCCGCGGCGGACTCGTTTAATCGATAGCGGCGCACGGTTCCCCATAACTTATCTACGTGCGAGAGCTCTCGCACAGGGAATCGAGCGAACTTAGAGCGAGCGTCGTCATAACGCCGCGTGCGTTATACGAGCAAATCGTTCGATCGGCTGGAAATGAAATTTACGAGCCGACTATACGTGCAACGTTGCACCCTCCCCCGGTAATTTTCCGAGGCGACAAATTTCGCCCTCCGTTCCTTCTCGCTCCGGTCCTCTTGTCGGTCGCGAGATCTCTCTTGTCTGTTCGAATCGAACAAAAGTCGATTACATGCAATTACACACGCTCGGCAATAAAAATCATGCAAATAGAATATTTTGCATAACATTATGTTGTGTAACACATCAGTGTTTCGCCGAGTTATCTCGCAATAATGCGACATAAATATTCTTATACTCGTGTCTTTCGGTGTGTTTTGCGCGCGTGTTGTTACGTTTCTCGTTAAATATCGTTACAATTTCTCTCTCGTCTGTGTCTATATCGCGGAAACGAGAACGCGCGGTTGCGCGAGCCGTTGCGAGTCACGTCGTCGTAGCGTCATAATGTGAACCGACCTTAATCCGATCTCTCATCTCACCATAGAATCGAAAACCGGTTTTCCCAGACGCGAGGGGTTCCGAGACCCGAGGTATGCGTCGCGCCGTCGATTATCATATTAAATGTACCGATATGTTTGCGGTCATTGGGTTGCGGAGACATATTCGGGATTTAAACATTTCGATTCTCTTCCATTCACTCGCGTGTGTGCGCAATCGTCGAGCGATATAATTGATACGATTTCTGTCCCGTCGCGTCCTTTCTATTTTTTATGCGGTCCATAAAGACTCCGGTACGAATCACCGATTGCGAAGAATCATTAATTCCTTTGCAATCAACATGATATCTGGGAAAAGAGATATAATCATATTTCCACGAAAAATAATTACAAAATTATACGATTAACGATGCGCGCGGGAACGCAAGATTGAGCGCGTTCGACGTATGAAACGCGCGTATTTGCAATGTGCAATAACGAGTTTACGGCTGGACAAAAATAATATAATAACCACAACCGAGAGACATTAATAATAATACACGACAAAATTTAATATATCGAGACGCCGCGCGCCAGACAATATAATTAAATTTATAAAAATATCGAATTCAAATTACACGGTTGAATTTGTTTGGCTTCTGAATATATTCGTTCTCTCCGAGCGGGAGTTCTTTATCGCTTTACGGATGTATCAATATGTACGTGTACAATTCAGTGGTCAATGTTCATATATTTGCACTTAAAATTATCTGAGTTTAGTCTCGCTTTCAACGTAAGTAAGTTTGCGAATGTCCAGCTGCGCCGGTCAAAATGTTTTCTTGCGTTTCATTCGTCTGGTTGGAATTAGAATTCCATGAGAGACCACGCTGAGAAGGTCACCCTAAAAATCAACAGAAAAAACCTCCGAAAATGTTTCCGTTTTCACAAAATAAAAATGTAAAAATGACCTTTTACAAGTACCAACTACTCAAAATATTTACTTCTTATTTAATACAATAGAAAACATTAGTATTGTACACAAACTTGTACACAAAGTTAATAAGTCAAATCAAGTTTCTTTACATTTCTTTTCACGAAGTGATGAAAGTCTATGACAAAATATTAGCAATACTAATGAACATGTTTTACAAATATATTTTGATCATTGAGCAGCCGAAAGTTTGGCGAGTTTTTCTGACTAGGAAAATGGATCCGTTTGAACTTTAAATATGACAACAAACCGGTTGTATTCGCCGGCACCTGCTGACCACCAACCGAATTGCTCAAATACCTACCATAGACCCTCGCTTATACTTTTGACTATAACTGAAAAGCGTAAACCTAAAATAGTTCCAGATACCTAATACCAAAGGAACAGGCCGTCAAAGAAACTCGAAGGGTCATTGACCCGACCACAATGAGAAAGAACGTGAGAAAATAAATTTAGTTTTCCAAAACTAAATTTACCTGACATCGGTCTGCGGTTACTGAATGACAAGTCGCGATGATAAGTCGAAAGAATCTTGAGAGAGAGAGAGAGAGAGAGAGAGAGAGAGAGAGAGAGAGAGAGTCTCTCTCATCAGACAAAACTCTCTCACTAGAGAGAGAAAACATGTCCGACTACCTGCTATGTATCTGTTAGAGACGAGCACGAGACGGAAACACGTCACCGCTTGCAGGCAATGCAAGTCTGTGACACTGTTGGAAAAGAAAAGAACACGTGGTCCATTCCACGTGCTCTCACTCAGGGACAGATATTTTCGGACAGATTTTTTCTCTTCTTTGTCTTCTTCGTGGTTGTCTTATTCAATCGGTCCACTCGCGCGGAAAGTGATTAATTTCTGCGTCTCGAAAGAAAGAAAGAACGGGTACTTTATCGATCATATCTCCTATCGGATAACCGCGGAGATTAGCCCGCGAACTCGATTTATGTTAATAAAGCTTTTCCGAAGATTGGAAACGTTTCTCGCTCGCAGAGTTTTAGCTCGTCGCTCGGGGGCCCTCCATAATGTATAAGATCGCAATAAGCGCGCGCGCTCGGTAAAATGCCTTAAGCTCCCACGCTCACAAAGGGAAATCCGCAGAAATATATAGAGGTATCTTCATTATCATAAGCCGTATAATAGCAAATAAACGTCACACCGGTGACGAAGGGAAAATGGCTCCTTCGCGCACGGCTCTTCTTCGCGAATCGATTCGTTCGCTCCCGCGATTACTTCGATCGTTAAAGCTCATCTCTCGTGCGTTCCAGTAACCAATTAATGCGAAAGTATAAACAAACGAACGAATGTGATGTTTCCGTCTCTAGCTGGAAAATGTTTCTCTCGACAATCGTGGCGTTCGACTTGCACTTGTCGCGTTTGTTCGTGGCCGATTCGTCGGAGAATCACGCGACGCGCACAGTCAGCGCGGAGAACCGATTTGAATGATAATCGGACGGATGTGATTGATTTATGAATGCGACGTGGTCAATGTGCGAGCTTTGCTAGACGAGATTAATCTTCATTACATGACGTTATCCCGTCCGACGGTTGCCGACGTGCGAAAAGATCGAAGATGTACGCAACGCGGTAGGTCGTCCGTATTATTATTAGAATCGCCTAAACGACCTGCAAAGGACTCGAGAAGGGTATAAAACTTTTCAGGTACGAATCTGGAAACGCATAAGCGGCATCTTCAAACTTTCAAAGACAAGAATTCGCTGACCAGCATAGTTTATTCCTACTTTATTGCGTCAGGTCTATTCATTTTTCCGAAAAAAAGTTTCGAAAAAAAAAACGAAACATGCAAAAATCTAGAAGCTCGTACATAAATAGCTCCAGAAGTTAATGCGTTTTCTCGTGAAACTATTTTCGTAATAGTTTACAGTCAAACAGGTCAAAGACTTACTTTTAGATCTACTTAGGTAGCGAAAAAAAAAGAAAATGATGGTTGTGAATTATGGTGTTCTTAAAAGGTCTTCTGTTGTCTACTTTTGGGTTTTTCTTAGCTTTGGTTTTCCTTTGTGTTTGAAATTCAATCCGGATGTAAAACGTCCTTCGATCTGAAATTTTTGGAATTTTTAACAAGCAATATCTTTGACGTGGCCTGACGTTACAAAAATACTATGAAAAGAAAAAATAAATACAGTCGACTAGGCTAGCGGTCCCTATAGGGCCGCTGCTTCTTCTATTCTCGAAGAGAATAGAAGAGAATTATAAGCAGATTGTACCTCGGACTTGGAAAAATCGGACCTATAACGGTATATATGAACCTTGCTACTCTCCGAATAGGGCCGCATATTTGAGACAATTTATCACATGCAATTTATCACATTTCTATATAATATTACACAGAAAAACATGGGTTTCTCTGGTCTTGTACGACATTATGTTTACGTTTTTTATTATGAGGTTCTGCAATTTTCTGAATTTCATATACAATATGTGTACTTAATACATATGTTTTTGTTCTTATCTTATTTTACAATGTTAATCTATAGTAAAATAATTTCAATTACAAGATATGTTTCGCCAAAAACCAAAATCAACACAATGATTCTCCGTACGAAAATAATGAACGTCCCAGTTGCACAAGAGACCGGTCCTATTGAAAGAGTTACACAACTTTCGCCGCGACAATTGCGGGCGTTTTGGTGGGGATACTTGGCTTCGCGAAAATCTCTTCCCCTCTGGTCCCATCGCGACTCTATTCGGAAGTTGCACTGTATTTCTAATCACTCCGCATTGAACAAGATAACGTAAAAGCGAAAAAGATCGTCGCACACAAACGGACCAACTTAAAGACGGATTGAGGTTTAGATGAAAGACGTATCTCCCGCAGATTACGCCAAGCCCGAAATTGAAAATTTTGCGAGAAACTCCCCGAGAGTGTGCTGAAAATTGCGAAAATCACGCGATATGAGAAGGATATTCAATTGCGGAAAAATTCAATTACGAACGTTCAGCGCGAAAAATAATGTAAAATTAGTGTCAAAAAGAAGGTGAAAAAAAACACGATTTAAAGAAATATTACTGTAATTATTACTTTTCGTTCTCTCGGAATTCTCCTTCGGACGAGAGAGAGAGAGAGAGAAAGACTTTTGTCTACCGATCGGTTCTCGTTCGATCGAATTCGGAAGTCGAACGGAATCTCGACTTCTCGACTCCATTGTGCGCTCGTGCATCCGAGCAGCTTACCATCGCGATGTTTCATTCGTGGGACGCACCGAAGTGTCAGAGAAGCGCCGAACTTGGTCGACCTGATGTGAGCGAGAAAGTTGAAGAGCGCGCAGCTCGATCTACTCCGATAGTTCGAAACTACTCACGAAATACCAGCGCGGTATCAGAACGTTACGTTCAAACAACGAGTCGCTGTGTCGAGCCAATAGATCCGAGAGGACAGGGAGGACCGATCTGTCATCGACAAAGGAGCCCTTCGGTTTACTTTTCTCGAATAATTGCGAAATGTCGGACGGCGAGAGAAGAAGAGAAAGAGAGAAAGACGAAAGATACAGGCCAGAAGAGGAAGGGGAAAGAAGAAAAAGGGACAATAAAGGTGACGTTGCACCTAGTCGCGGCATCTGCCCTAGGAAGAGGTGGAACAGCTGTGTCCGAAGGAGGTGAACGAGGGAGAGAAAGAAGGAGAGACGGAACGCGAAGAGAGAAGAAAACGCGACAAGAAGAGATAGGGGGATAGATAGAGGGTAAGGGAGGGGAAAAGGGAGAGAGGAACCTTCTAGCCACGATGGGCTCCAAGTCCGAAGTGGATAAAGAGAGAAATATATAGGCAGCCATCGGCGGGGAAAAAGACAGACAGGGCGGGGAGCGATAGAGAGAAAGGGGAGGAGGGCTGCGTTGTGGAAAGGGGCGATAAAGGGGCATGGAAAAGGAGCCGGCAACGCCGCCCGGTCGATAGAAGAGTGGGACCTGCGTGGCAACGTTGCGAGGCGTCTGCTTTAATGCAGCGGTTCTCATCCCCCGTGCTCCCGGGGAATTGTGTTATTTCTCGCGCCAAGTGTAGGAAATTTACAGACGACATGGTTTCTATCGAAGAGTTAGGGCCATTGCGCCCGCAAATAAAAAAAAAAAATCGAACGACTGAACGTACACGATAAGTGACTCGATCAATCGCGATCCGGCACTCGTGGGAAATAATAGGTCAGGTCAAAGAGATACGCTCCAATGTGATTGGCTGCTGCTACCACTCCAGCTCTATCGCACTAGTTTTGGTTTTTGTACGTTGTAACTCTTATCGTGTGATTAAATTAGACATGAGATAAGAGAGAAAGAGAAAACTCATCCCTGCTCACAAAATATATTCCGTGATCTCACGATTTTTCTTGGAGACTTATCGTTTTTTTTTTTTTTTTTTGATCTGCGTGAAAGGCAATTCGAAACATTGAGAGATACTGCCAAATAAAATTATCTCGCGTCTATTGATCAGTGCGATCACAAGACGCGATGGCATCCCGCCAGAGATTTTCGATACAAAAAAAACTTTCCAAAAAAAAAGAAGAGACTGCGGAGTCCTACGAATACACCATATATCCGGTGAACCACTCCCTGTGTGTGTGTATATATATATTTTTAGTTCTAAAATTTCTGACTTTTTCCCGAGAGACGAGATTCCTCGCGCTCGGGAATTGATTTTTCGAAGCCGTATACAGCACGAAAGTTACTTGTACGGAAACCGAACTTTCCAAGTGCGCGGACGTTGTAGAGCTTCAAGCAGTTTGAAGACGTAGAGATCTATGGAGGAAACCGATCAGCTGCGGTCGGGGGGTCTGCGAGTCCGCGTCGAGCCGCCTCGAGTCTTTTTTGCCGGACCGGTTTGCGAATTGCAGCCCGAACTTTTCCGTTCGCGGTGAGACGACGACGACGACGACGACGACGACGACGACGACGACGGAAAGCACGGAGAAAATATAGCGACTTGGGCGTGGCGGGCACAAATATGTGCGAGCGCAATAATTTGTGTTTAAACGACCAAAATCGAGCGAGCGATTAAAACAAAAAATAAAAATAATAATAATAAAAAAAAAAAAGCGCAAACGATAAAAAATTAGAAACGTTCCCACACAGAAACGCGCGGCGACGCGCTGTGGTTTGAGGGTAATCCACGTTTCACATATGCGATGACTGGTTCGATATTCCATTTTCGCGCAAAACGGCTAAATCACACGTGACGCAAATTGACACGCGGCTTTGAACTCCAAATATTCGTGTAACGTTCCGCATCGGGAGTATGCACCGTAATTTCAATACGGCAAATTCTCTGCCCCGCGTAACGTCCGATAAAACACTTAAAATAGCAATGTAACGTCGCTGTTACGACACGCGCGGCGCGTGTATAGCCTACAGGCGAAGTATTTTTATCATTCGTTATTATTATTATTTGTTCACATTTGTATTATTATCATTATTTGTTTTCTCTGATAAAAAAATACGATATTTTACGACTTTTTACATTTCGCACGTGTACATCGCTTATATATTTTCGCGGCAAAGCAAACAAAGTCGCACGAAATGAATCGCGCTAAAACTTTATTTAGTATTTTCACTCAATATTAACGATTTTTTTATTCAATATTAGCTTTTCGAGAGAGTGTGCGAGAAAAGTCACGTTATACGTCCTGTTAAATATTATGCGGCAAAGTTCGATATTGATACGCGTATCATCAAATATTTCATTTCACCACGGGGAATAAAATATTGAATAATTTGTTAGTGTCAGACAGAGTAATTATTATATAAGCATAAATTATTTTCGCGTTTCTTCTGTTTCTCCCGCAACCGCGGCGTTTCCATTTTCTAAATGCATCTTTTATCGAGCGTTTAAATGCGCGCGAGTGTAATTGCGGCGCAACGTGTGTACACGCGGCCATTCAGAACGCGTTCTCTCTTCTCTTTCTCTTTCTCTCTCTCTTTCTCCATCCCCCTTTTTTTGTGCGAAATAAATAATTTATGAATAAGGAATGGCCGACTGTCGGCACCTCGCATAAAGTGCGTGTCTCGCGAGGCGACCGGTTGAACGAAAAAGGGGGAAAGCGAACGAACACGTCGCGGTGCAGCATACACGGGAGTTGTATGCAGGAAATGCATAATTCGAAATAAGTTTTGCAGGTGTTTTCCTCAACGGCAAACACCTTACGCATAAAAAAAAAAAAAAAAAAAAAAAAAAAAAAAAAAACAGCGCGTTTCAGAGATCATTGTCGTCAACAATGTGCGAAACGCGACGCGAAACTCCCACGAAGACGAAAGAAGAAAAACATTCGTTTGCCATTATCTGAGAGCACGAGGAAAAATCACATCGTCCGCAATATATTTACAAAGGAAAGTATCCACAAATATGTGCGGAGTAATAACGAAAACTAAAATAAAAGAGAAAGCACGAATTTTGTATAAAGTTCTCGGGGGTAAAAGTTACGTAACGCGATAGTAAAAATAAAAGATCACCAATTTCTTGTATATTCCGCTTATTTCCGTCGAGGAAGGCAACTTGTCGGTAAGCGTTATATCCTTAATGAAGACGAGCGACGGAAAAGACGCGCTCTCTTTTTCGTTCCTAAAATTCGCCGCGCGTTGGCCCGGTCGGGGGTATCAACTCTCCCGGAAGAAGTCGACGGGAATGCGGACAATGCGGCATCCGCGAAGACGCTCCGAAGATTCGGAGCGACGCTTAAATTAAATCTAACGTCGCGACGCGTGACGTCGACGAAGGCTTTTCTTCGAGCCCCTTTTCTTTTTTCCATCTTTTTGCTCGTCCGTTTACCGAGGGGAGGAGGGAAGGGCGAGTTAGTTTCTGATAGCTCGTGTAAACCCGGGGAAAAGTCCCGGGGAATCCGAGAGTTTTTATCGCCGCACCGGTCGGTGTCACCGACGAAAGAAAAAGAGAAGGGAAGAGAGAAAGAGATCTCGGGGATGTGTTGGGATATAACAGTGCGCTACCATCTTTTTTTTGCTCCTTGGAAAAATCGTCTTTGAAAACTTTTCGCTTCCTCTGTCCTTTTTCTTTGTCCCGCCGATCGTTCGTCAGGATTTTTCAGCGACCGAGAAATCCCGCTGTTCCGCGGGAGAGAAAGAGAGTTCACGATCTCCGATAATACCCCGTGTATGTCGAGTGTCTGATTCCGCGAGAATCCTTGCGACATGATTAACGAAATGAACGGCATTTGGCAACAACGTCGGATGCGCGCTCGATTTCGTTCAAAATAAAACGAACAATCGCATTTTGTCCGAGAGCAACGCGATGAAAATGCAAATCCAATATAAACACATTAGGTGTATCAGTAGTAAAAGAAAAAAAAAAAAAAAAGAAATGAATAGTTGTACGATAGTGTCTGCAGCGAAGCTTTACGTAATTGTCGCGACAAGTTTCGCGAAACGAGTTTTGATCATTTTTTCGTCGCGCTGCGCGACCGACCAAGTAGAAAATAAACGGAATGCCGGAGAGCGCAGGCAGAAAAGCGCACCGGGCATACACACGTGGAACATGAATGAAATATTCCGGAGCAAAGTAGGATTTCATGTTCGACGCGAATCTGTCGAACGAAGCTTTCAGCTTCGCCGTGAGGAGATCGTTCCCCCGTGTGCGCCCGGAATGTGAAAATAAATAATTGAAAATAAATTTATGACGTCGCACACATCAAACCGCACTTTAATGCACTTATATGTTCGAGCTATTCGTCGATATAACAAATACGCCGCGTTCGCGCCTCGATTGAAAAAGTTCCTAAGCGAGATAAATTTTCGCGAGGTCAGAATTAGAACGGTCGTTAATAATATGTTAAAAGTCCAGACGCGTCACATTAATTCGCGAAAGTGTCAGACGTGATTAGCGTAACATTAAATGTTGCATACACACACGTGCCACACACGCATACGCACACAGAGGTAAGTAATGGTTTCAAGTGTGATCAATAGCGTGTGAAGAGGAGAAAATTGTGTCGGTTCCGTAATAGAAGCTCCTTGACTTTTAAAAACCAGAATCAATAGACCGTCTATTTTATAGCGCCTCTAATGAATTTCTAATTGCGGGAAAATAACGCATAATCGACGTTACTTGTTCTCGAAAGGTTACACCGCGCCGCCGTTGGGATCCGGCGAACGTTTCCAATAGCAAATATTAATTATTGTGCAACGATCTCCCCGGCAAAGAAAGAGTTCTCTTCCTTCTCGTGGCGATTTTTCACCTCTTTTTCTTTCGCTCTCTTTCTCTCTCTCTCTCTCTCATCCTTTCCGCTAATGTTCGGCTTTGAATATTGAAACTGCTACCGCCACGCGCTCTGAACTAGTTCACGCAGTACGTGAGGATATAATCACATCGAATAAACGTGTTTTAGAGAAAACGTGTACGGAGAGAAAACGGTACGCCAAAAAAAAAAAAAAAGAAGAAAATATCAAATAGCGGTTTGCTGTAACTTCGCAGAAGGAACGACCGTTCCTTAGAGTAACATTTTTTCTCTTTCTCTCACGTTATTCTCACTCGACGCGTAATTTTCTTTCCTTCTCTTAATAAAGATCTCTGAAAACGGGCGAGAAACTCGTTCCGCCAATGAAGAAACACAAAATCATAGAATCCTGCCCTCTTTTACGTCCCTTTATGAGTTTAGCGTGATATTTCGCTCCCGCCACCCCCTTTGCCACACTCTTCTCACCCTTCTATTTTCATCGCTTATCAAGATAAACCGCGCGAATCGCTTTAAGAGGTCGATAACAACCGCGCACTCGTGTGCCCGCCATATGGAAACGCATGGTCGGAGAATCGATAACGACCGTCGCATTCATGAACATTGCAATCTCAATTGTAACAACCGGTTGTGTTCTTTTTTTTTTTTTTTTTTGTTCGCAGTAGAGCGCACGCAAAGGCGCGCTCGTGAAAAATTCAAGTTTCCACTCGCATATACAACGCGATTTGCACGAATTAGGCGAGCGATAAAAAGCGCCGTGAAATTAATCCGTTGCTCACACGTTTTTTGTTCTGAGTAATGCACGCGCTTATCTCGTTACTTATTCACTCGCGAAAAAGACGTCAGTCTGATCGGAGCTGAGAATATTTTCATAGCATTTTCTTTTCAAGATATAAAAAAAAATAAAGAGATGATAAATATATCATTGTTTCTCGAAGTATGTTGCGTTTCGTCGTCAACCATCGCGGAACAATCGTTCGCGCAACCGTCTACGTACGCGAAGAACAATTTCTGTCACTCGGAAAGCGGATCTATGCCCTACTGTATGTATGCGCGATCAAACGTTGGAAAAATACAGACGAATGATACTAAATATTTCTTTGTTTCGCAGCGACGTAAATGCGATCGAAGAGCTACTGTACGAGAGATAATTGACAGTTGTCGTGAATATTCCGACTGTAATATTTTGCACACACACGCCGTAGAAAATTATCCTTAAACGGAGCAACGTGCCTCTATCTCTTCGTTTGCCACAAAAATTTAACGAGAGATCAAAGTGTCCGTCCGCGCGACAGGACGTGAAAAGCAAAAGGTCGAAGGATACATTTCGCGATGTTATTCAAACTTCTCGCAAAGCTTCGCGCAATAGGAAGTCGAGCTCGGAAATGGCGAACCGGTCAGCACAAAACCCACCTCTTTTCGCATATTTTTTTTTTTTTTTACCCCGTCCATTTTTACGAGCTATCGTTCGTCGGTCTCTCCCTCTTTCTTTTTTTTTTTTTATTCCGTACCTGTACAAAAGAATCGCAGCGAATCGAAGATACGCGACGTTTCGCAGGATTCGACATGCCGCAATCTCGCGCGTTACACACTCCCCGCCCTCCGAACAGATGTACATTCGCGTCGTGACAAATGGCCCCGTGCACTCGCGAACGATCGATCGATTCGCGTCCGACGACGACGGGGGAGAAGGAAGGAAAAGGGGTTTACGCGGCGCGAATAAACGGCGAACGCATGAATAATTATGTCCCCCGCGATTTTTTCACACCGCGCTGAAAATAGAAATCGATTCTTTTGTTTCTCGACGCGCGATTCGTCAGAACGACGAAAAGCTCGCGAAAAAAGCTCACCGTTCTCCTCCCTCGAATATATAAATTACGATGTATTAACCGAGATGTAATGTGGGTGGTGAAATTGTAATGAACGATAATTCCCGTCCTTTGCATCGCTGTGTTTTCTGCAAACGTGAAAGCAAAGGAATAACAAAAAAAAAACCTCTGATAAATGATAAACGGCAAGTAATAAAGTATACGCTGAGCGGGGCTGAAATTTGGTTTGTGCAACAACGCGATACATAAATTTAGATTTTCGTGGGATGATCCGGTGTGGTTGTACATGTATATATACATAAATATATATATATATAATATATATATATATATAAAGCTTGTCAGCGGGAGATCGTGAGGCAGAAAGGAGCTGCTGCCGACAGTACAGACGAGAGAGTGGTTTACGGGATATTTTTTTTCTTTTTCCTTCTTTTTTTTTTTTTTTTTAGAAAGCAGCAAAGAGAAAAATCTCTCGGCGCACGAGAGAGAGAGACGCGCATCGCGATGCATTAACGTCGCGTCGTGCATGCCTCTCTCCTCGTCGCTCTCACATCGTTACTTCCTCTAGGAATTTACGTTACGTTGGAAGCTCCTTTGGAAATTGCTTCAATTGCGACGTGCAATTTGCGGCGAATTTCGGAACGTTTCCCCGTCGTGTAGATTCTGCGCCTTCAATTGAGGAGAGCGGCGTTTCAACGTCGAACACGATGTAATTGCACAATGAATATCCGATAACCGAGACGCCGATGTTGACTGCGCGACATGCTAATCGAGCGAAATACACGTCGCCCCATTCTGAAGAGGGCACCTGGCGCGCGGCGTCGAATTTCTCAGGTGACGACGAAATGTTTCTATTTCGCGGCGAGAGAAAAGAGATAGAGAGAAGGAGGGTGCGGCGCGCACAAAGGGTAACGGCGCGGGGCAATGAACTGACGCGTCGCGTGTCCAAAAAGGTTACGACCACATTATGACGGCGGGCCGAGAAGAGTTACGGCGCGCCGCCATGCGTGTCCGCGTTTACTCGTGAAAGTGTTTCATTGAAAAAATTAAAACACTCTGCCAGAGATCCACCGATAAATTGCAAAATCATATTTATCATCATCTCACGTTGAACAAAATTTAAATTAACTACTCTGTACATATGTAAATAGTTTTCATTGAAAAAAAAAAAAAAACACTTTCACTGAAGAAAATATTCTCCAAACTAATTTTGTTTATTGCAAAACTTGACGTTTACTTCGAGGTGTATAAATACCTATTGCTAATTAGAATTTTCAATTATTGTAATTTAATATAGTCCGACAGAGATTACTATTTCTCTCTCAAAGTAGACAATTTTAATCCTCAATTATTGCCCATCCCAAAGTGACGAAAGAAAATTAGCCCACGACGAGAGACCGCGAGATTTAACAGCACGCGACACACCCGAAGGCCGAAGACCGCAGACCTCAAAAACTCGCGCGATTTACCGCAGGCCAGCGTCTCCGCGCGGAGATCACTCACCTTGTTTCCATACCAGAATCTACAAGGATGTCACGCTGCGCGCCGTACGCGGGACGACGATGTTCCGTCGAAGGCGGTGGCGCGGGACGTGTTCGCGACACTCCTTCGAAATGTCGTCGACGCTGACGATGCTGCTGAAACTGCTGCTGCTGATGCTGTTGCTGCTGCTGCTGCTGATGGTGGTGGTGGTGATGATGATGGTGATGATGGACGATCGACGGATTGACCTGAATGCGGTGAATCGCGCCCGGCACCCTCCAGCAAAGCACATATGGGATCACAAAGTCGGGCTTGACCTGCACCAGCGGCAGCAGGCGATACTCGATCTCGCGCGGGCTGAAGGACGCCGATCGACTGTTCGTATTCCCGCTCGATCCGCGCACCAGAAGACGACCCTCTCCACGGAGGACGTTGTAGTTGCGCCAGCCAAGGTCACGGGGTAACATGTCACGAGGACATCCCTGCCAACCACGAACTACCGGCTCCTTGTGCGTCTCGTCATAGTGTCAAGGATATAATATCGCTCTTTTATTGTTTCTCTGCACACACTCGCACACATACACGCGGCTAACGCGATCGACGATCCTCAGTATGTCACGTATGTAATGTATTCTCGACGACGAGATGATGTGTGTCGATTGATCAATCGAGTAAACAGGTTGTCGTAAAAACAGACGATCCCTTTCGCTCGCGCGATGTATGTATATGTGTGTACACACACAACGTACACAATGATTATAGAAGAAGACGACGACGACGAGGAGGAGAAGCCAGTAGAGGCTTCTTCTTACTAACGATTCTCCACGCGCAGCCGTTTAAATGCACTTGGCAATCGATAGTCTTCGCGTATATTCGCCACGACGAACACTGACGAATACTGGCGCAATCGGCGCGTTCACAAGACTCGACACGACGAAAACACAAGTCTCAGAGGCAAAATAAAAACTAAACGTTTCCCGTGTGTGTTTTGATTTTGACTTTTTCTCTCTTTCTCTCTCTCCTTCTTTCTTTCTCTCTATCTCTCCCTCTTTCGCGCGCGCGGGGGATTCAAGGACGTTTCTACGTGTTACTCGCGAGCGAATAATGCCGGACGGGCGAGACCGGACTCGGGAGCGACATCCTCGAGCGGGAAGAGGCGCGTGTGCTCGCGAGGAAATTCGGGATCACTGGGAGGACCGGGAGGGCGGCGAGACAGGCGCCCGACACTCCCTTCTCGCGCGACAGCGACCTTAGCATCGACTTCCACGACCGGAGCCGAACGGGTGGAGAGCGAACGAACCCAACGAACGAACGGACGTGGAACGAAAGGCGAGAGAGGTACGGCAGCCCCCAAGGATCCTCGGCGGCGCGCCACGAATTTCAAACCGAGCTGCGCGCGCAATTTACGTGTCGCAGGGCTGTCTCAAGGAAAGACCGGGGTGTCGGGAAAATGTCGCCGATTACTACTGATTTTTTGAAATGGTCGCGCTTTTCTCGTCGAATTTTCACACTCGACGAACGCGAAACTGTACACCGTTTCTGAGATTATTTCTAAAGTTTACGCGTGCTTCGATAGATTGACAAGTGAAATTGAGTCATTCACACATTTATTTTTTCTCAATGAAGGATTAATAACACGCCTTTTTCAAATACAGTGGGATTTAAATCGAGAGATTGCGAAGGGACGTATTAGAAATATTGAAATAACCTTTGAGCACATTATTATTATTAAATATCGATGCTCGGCAATGTCAGCAATGTGTGACACGTCAATCAAAACTGCGATTTATCATTGCGCGATCGCGCGCAATCGCGTATTATATCCGCTATAATTGAATCCGCATTTTTTTTTTTTTTTTTTAAGAAACGAAGCTCGCGATTTAACGAGAAATTTAAGACGCGCGTTACGTGAATTATCGACAAAGGGTAGCTAATGCGACGTTCGAGAGAGATGATGTTTGCCTCGCGATCTCTCGGGATAAAATTTAAATGCTCCGTCGCGGCTCTCCGAGTCGCGGGATAATTAAATGACTATCCGTTTGAAAAGCCACATTCGAGAAAGAGAGATGATGAACCGCGTACAGCTAGTAGTAAGACGACCATTTAGCAATGTCTAAATGTCAGTTCAGTAGTAGGAGTCGCATGTCTTTAACCGGCAATGATTGCGTTAAAATTTCGTGTTAGCCGTTCTCTCTCCGAACGGACTTTCCAGCGAATAAAACCGCGCACGCAGGTGAGAGGCGGCCGGCCTTCTTTCGCGGATTCTTCTTCTTTCTTTGTCAACTTTTTTTCTTTCCACCGATCGCAATCGTCACTGTCGTCAGTTGCCGATTCCTACACGATAGCTACATTTCCCGCGTTTGCGTTTTATTACGCCGGTTCAAACGTACAGTCAAGATAGGCATTTGTTCATCGTTGGGAAGAGATAGAAAAATGTAAGAAGAATAAAATAACGCTCTATCGTCGAGAAATAAACCGCGACTCGATATTTTGTTCATCTAGACGCGATTTCCACAAAATCCGATGAAAAATTCGAAAGCGACGAAAATTGATCGATGATATGAAACGCGCAATTGGTTCGAATCACTGCGAAATTACCGATACACACAACAGTCGACGACACTTAGCGACACGTATATAAAATGTCACGCGTCGCTGTCCGCGTCAGATTTATGTGCACGGACGAATCTCATCGGCGATTTTCAATCGACCGTTCGCAATTGCCGTTTAATCAGCATCGGTAGCGGTCGCTAATGAGCACGAATCGGCCATGAAATCTCGATTATATACACGCGTCATGCATGTGTCCGCGCGCTCGGTGCCGTTAGCCCCAGGAATAATCTTTCCGCCCGGAATGACGCCGCACCTGCGTCGTCGCGCGTCGTCGCGATCAAAATGCTTGGAAATTCCGCACGAAGGGTCCGAAACGCACGAGGCTCGTAAACGGTCGCGAAGGTCGTTCGCACCTGCTCCGTCGCACGTCCCCGCAGGTGCATCGCGAAACGCGCACGAATCAAGGACGCGCCGCCGATTTGCACCTTCTGTTTACACTCGCTTCGAAATTATTCGAGTTTTCGCGTGAGATTCGCAAAAATACACATTAATAGAAATTTTCCTTTCCTTCTTGCAAAAAATTCACACAAGTTTGACAAAATTATCTAATTATTTGCAATTCGACGTGCGATGTAACCCCCGCTTTGTTCTCTCGCGCGCGGGGAGAGCGCAACGTTAGATATAACCCGAGTTTACGCTACACACGCAATAACACACAGGCACTGATTGAACTCGAATGCGACTGTGTTAAGTTTGTGCCATAATATGCACCGCGTTTGCCATTAATCAGCTCTCGATAATATTAGCGATATTGGAATATAGCTAGATGCGAGTTGGCTTAATTAACCGTTTAATTGATTAATCTATTAATCAAGACAGAATTACACCGGGCCACACGCGTACGCACGCACGCGAGCGACGCGTAATACCTCGTCAGGCAATATTTACTTGTTTGCGATGTGCGGTTAATATATACGCTCGTATCAACTTAAATGTCGACGAATGCAATTGTCATTCGCGTAACGCGTCATATTATTCCGTCGCGTCCCAGATAGAATCGAACGCGCCGCAATTAGATAAATCAACGCGCGCGACCGAGTGTTAACTTACCGAACTTGACGCACCTTCGCAGAGAAAGGACAATAAAGGCGCACACGCCGACTGAATCTTAAGGACGCCTGCTTTTTTTTTTTTTTTTCATTTTCTCTCTCTCTCTCTTTTTCTCTCTCGAGATCGATCACAGATATATCGAGTGGCTGTTAAGGTCACGCGCGCTGCAATTCCGCGGAAAATCGAAAGTAGCGACTTCCATGGCCGAGATGCATGCAAAACACTTTTTCCTGAGCACAGTACATTAATGCGATCGCAGAGTTGTCGCGACCTACAAAAGGCGAGACCCGAGATGCACAAATATAGGTGATCGCAATTATAAATCGCACGAAACGATATGACATTTCACGTTTGTTCGACACGAGGTTCTTCTTGTTCGCGACTTCGCGCCGAGCATATATCACGTAATTAAAGATCCGCGCGCGCGCGCGCGGAGTCTTGCAAAAATCGTAAAGAAGATAAATCTCTCTTCAAATAACACGTCAAACTAATCCTCATCTTCAATAAATCAACCGGTCGGTGTGCATTGTCGTAAATTCTTAATGAAGATGAAAGGCGCGCGAGAACCGCGCCCGAGAGATGTCTATTGAAGCTTTCTATCTTCTTTTACTTTCTCTCTCTCTCTCGCTCTATCGTAAAATACATATTTTCTGCCGTGTTAAAAATCGACGTTCCAAACGGCGATCCCGAAGAATCGAAACGTCACGATCTTCGCGAACATTATAAGAACGAGACAACCGCTGACCTTCGTCAGCGATCGTATCGTCGCGAAGATCGGATATTATATCTCGATCGTCCGGTATATAACGTCCGATCGCGCAGCGGGCCACATAATTGTCAGTTATAACAAGGACTAATTGGCAGGGGGAGAGGATCGCGACGATAGCTGGAATCGAAATCGACATTCGACCGCTTTTTTCAGTCAGACCGATTTTCAATTATCGTCAATTTGCCCGTGACGTGCGCGCGTTGCTATAACCGTCTATTATGTGTCCCGTGTTGTGTGTGTGTGTGTGTGTCGATGGACAGTTTTCTTCTCCTGTAAATAAAATTTCTATCGATCGCGACGGGAAAATGCGCCAACTGTCTGTGACAAGATAAAAACCAACAACTGTATGCGCGAATCGATAACATCGTTGACTGATGAATTCGCGGAGCTGATGATTTGTCGCTTATTCGCGACGAGAATTGCTTACAACGTGTAAAGCGCGAACTGATTCCGCGCGTGCTGAGTCTTCGCGCGGTGTCAATTGACGTCTCAACGAGTTAAGTTCGCGATCGCGAAACGTTGCTGACGCAACGAAATGGAATCATTCCGCGAGTAATTCGACAACTCGAGAATGACGCCAACGCCGCGGGATTTTGTTCCGCGGAGACGTGTTCAACCGAGGTAAAAATATTAAAAAAAAAAAAAACGCGTCTCTGTTGTATGCGCGTTCCGATATTATTACATCGTCGAACGAATAATTTTGCTGGGGGAAAAAAAAATACACAGACGACAGCGCGTAAATAAATAAAGTGTTACATTAATCACATATAACCCAATAAAAAAAAAAAAAAAAAAAAAAAAAAAAAAAAAAAAAAAAAAAAAAAAAAAAAAAAAAACTATATTCTACCGCGTTCGCAAAACTATGAATACAAATAATATCTGAATCACCGCGCGAAGCCATTGTTGTAACAAAAGAGAGAGGAAAAAATAACACTGTTATTCGCAGAAGATTTTCCGCAAAAATTTTTGTTTTTATCACTAATCCGTCGTCGCATTTCTCGACGCGCACACGCGCGAAAGACGCATTTCTCGCGATTGCATCGAGAGAAACTTGTATTTTCTTAACGTAATAAACAATTGAGATAAGAATGGCAAATTACTTAACAACATGTAAAGTGCATTTGCAACCGCAAAGTATCAATGAGCCGTGCAATTTACTTGCTTTGCGCGTCAATTTCATTGAGCAGCGATATATACGTATATATATTAGTTAATTACGGCAAATGGAAACGGCGTGTGCAACGCGGAATTACACACAGTTGAAGTTAAATTTCGATGCGGCGCAGATAACTCGGCCTGCACGATAGGCGGTTTCTATATAAACGAGGTATGTGTATACCTCGTCAAAAGCAAGCGCGCGCGCGTTCGATGCCACAACGCAATACGATAAATGTTTCGTGGCACGAACAACAACCCTCACGGCCCCTTTGACGTTGCACACCCGACCGAGATAAAATTCAAGAGTGTCGTTGCGCTCGTGTTACGTCAAAATGGAAAACGCGTCTCGAGTACAATCTTCCGCGTTCCCGTTTTGCCCGCGAGCGATTTTTGACGCGCGAGACGAATACTTTCTCCCTTCATTTTCCCGCGAGCGCGTGTTTCGTCGAAGTTGCGTTGTTGTAATTACCGTGGCAACCTCGTGGTTGTGCCTCGTATCAAATGTGAAGCAGGTGGATTAAACTTCTTTTTGATGGAAGAGCTTGCTGCTCAGAACGCACGAAGAGAAGAAGGGAGAGCTCGTGAACAAAACGAGCCGAGAATTGTATTCTCAGCGACGGTGTAATAACGTTCGCGGGGAGAGTAATTATCGCGCCTTGTTTTCGCGAGCGAATTGCCGCTTGTTTTTAAAAAGAATTTTTTATTCGTCGCAATTTCTCGGAGAAATAAGAGATACGCGGTTGCGTGCATTGTTTCGTGTCGAATCTCTCAAAGACGGAAACCAAACGGAACCGCCGTTTCTCGACATATCGGTCGACGTTTCGATCGAACACGCGCGTGTCGAAACGAAATAATGATTGAAGACGTATATGTAATGAAACAACGCCGTCGTTCGCGCGAAACGACCTCGAGACTGTGCGAGGAACGTGCGCGCGAGAGACGCGAGCGGAAAATCTGCATGTTCGGCGCCGCGCCGTGAAACGTGACGTCCTTACCGAAACCCCAACCGTTGTCTCACATCGGAAACATTTCGCGAGGCGAAATTTCGTCGATAAACACGCGCGATTATCAATCTCGCGGAACGCGCAACCAAACACGCCCGCGGAAATATACCTTTGTTCGATTGATGATAATTACATTCGAGAAATCGTCGAAAGCCGGTCAGTATATATAATTGTGGCAACGAGGCCGAAAATGTATCCGAAAATGTATGATATGAAAATTTACAAACAAATACACGCTTTCTCTCCGGATACAACGAGCGCGAATGAATTTTCTCGATGACCAAAATTATTCGCGAATCCGCGTCGAGAAGGTTAACATCAATTTCAATTAACGTGCTCGCTCGGTGAAGATATAATATTATCCCGCGCGCGTGTAGACCGCGATACATATTGCACATGTGAGCTACAACAATCGCTATTAAAGTTTCCCCCGTATGCGGACGTCAAAATAATAGACAGCGTATTTATGCAACAACGTGTCGATCTCTCTCTCTCTCCCTTTCTCTCTCTTGAACTATGTCAGAGACTGAAGCAATTTGCATCGCGCGCTCAAGGGTGCGTTATACTATTTCCTTCGCGCAAACCTCTGTCTGTAGATACACACCGGAATTTATAATACATACGTACATGTGCGTGCGTGCGGATGATTATTGTGCACGTCCGCCGACGACGCGGAACGACCGGAGTGGATTCGCGACGGGTTTCAATAGGGGAAGTGCGTGAAAAAAAAAAAAAAAACTGCGCGCGTACGTTGGAGCGTGCTCGTTAAAACTTTCGAAAAATTAAGCCCCGCAGTAGTAGCCCCGAACGCGAGAGATTTTTCGTCGAAAGGGGGTGCCCCGCCGACGGCCCTGGGGGCGTCGAGTCCCGCACCCTCCTCTTCGTCAAGGGCGACTCGTGTCATAGAAAGAACCCCTCGCGCGACCATTGGCTCCCGTTCTCGCATGCGCGCCGCTGAAAAGTAACCCCCTATCGATCCGTCGCCGCCGCCGCCGCTGCCGCCACCACCGCCGCCACCGCCGCTCGCTCTTCTCCACCGCCGTCTCGCTCAGATCGTCGGTTCGTTCGCTCTCGGTCCCCCTTTTCGACGAGGGCGCGCACGCAAGATCCCCCGATGATACGCGGCGTGTGGACCACACTGCGCCGCCGTTGCCGGCGGCGGCCTTCGTCGAAAAAACCCTCTTTCCCTCCCCTCTCCGCGTCTCGCCGCTGCGACGCGCTTCGTTTCCCGTGCTTAACCCTTAACCCATTAAAGCTCACCGGTCGCTCTAATTGTCACGGCTTTTTGCGCGCTGTGCACGCGCGCTCTGCAATTATATCGCGAGGTGCACACACTCGGCGCGCGAGGTCTTGAAGAATCGCACACCCCGGCGACGACTTAAGTTTCGCCACGGAAAACTTTGAATCTCCGGAGTAACGAGCTCAATACTTTCAAGTGTTGAGCCTCGGATTCAAAAAGGCTTATGTAATAAAAATGACAGAAATACCCGCGTAATATTTCCGCGAGCTACTTGCTGCTGTTCAATCACCAGAACGTCGTGTGTGACAGAAGATTGAAGACTTTAATAAATTAGCAGAGCAACGTAAAGTAAAAAAATCGACAGTTTGCACAAAAATGATAGTTTTAAAATCGACATTTCGACAGTTTTTCACGACGAAAGCCGACATTCGCGAAAAGAGACATTTATATCGATCCGACGTTCTCGTTCAGCGCGCGGCGAACCTTATTGCGAAACTGGATTATCTTTTTATAATACAACGAAAAATAAAAAAAATTATATGCAGGATACACAAAACATAGAATATCGCTGTTGGAAATACGACGAGAGGGGCGACGTCGCTCGATATCGAGAACTTAATCCGGTTACGTCGTGCGTTACAAACATGTAACACGATGTATTAAGTGCTTAAGCGCGTGCATTAAGTATTCCTGAAACCACGCAATACGCCGCTCAATCATCATATTTAGTTATCCGCGATCAAATCCGTAATAATTCTCGATTGACCTTTCTGCTAGATCCTTTTTTACTCGCGGAAAAACCCTACTATTACAGATTACACACACATACAAAAGCTGCGTAAAGCTATTTTAAATAGAGTTTATAAAATGTCTTTCTATGTTAATACAGCGCAATTTTGCAAATTGAATTCAATGTAAAAGCTTTTTCGCGTTCGGAAGTGAATCAAATGTCGGAACTAAATTAGTAAAATCAATTTTGCGACGATTAAACTAGATAAAATAAAAAAAAAAAAAAAAAAAAAAAGGTAGTGCAGCATTTTTCACACGCACGCAAGTTCAGCTCGACGATAAACTGTTATTTCGCATTAAGTCGACTTGATATTTAAGTTTCCCTGAGACTTCGCAAGCAGGAACTGGATCCTCGCGCAGCTGCGCTCCAAGTAAGTGCGGCGTTAAGTGCACCTTCCACACGTGCGCAGATATTAGTTACGCGGAACGCGAGCGACAGGTACGGATTAGATAATCGAACCGGCGGTTTTGCACGTAATTGGAAAACGATAAGACGAATGCGCACCTGTGCACGCAAATTAACCGTAATTTTCCGGTAACGCACGCGAACAACACGCCGCGGAAGCACGATGAAACGCGGAGGTTTTTCTTTTTTTACAAAATAGATATCAGAAGATATTAATAACGAGATAAACGCGGCGCGCGGGATAATTCTGAAAAACGTTGGTGGAAAATATCATTATTTTCGCAAGTTTTTCAAACTTCACCTTAAGAGTGAAAAAAAACCCGCCTTCTTGAATTTTTATCACGTGTAAAAGTGATATACGACACACATGTATGATGTATCGATTTTAATGGAGAATCGTGACGCGATATTTGAAAATTTAAACGCGACGTTAAAACTCTCTCGTACACTTCAATTTATACATCCGTCGTTTTTTCTGTGAAATACAAGAGAACGAAACTGTGAAGTTCCGCACCCATCAGAGAGACAAAAGAAGAAATCAAAGAACTGGTTTCGTCTTAAGGAAAAAGAAGCTTTTTCAATGTGGGGAAGGAAGGAAGGAAGAAAGAAAGAAAGAAAGACGAAGAAGAAAAGGACGAGAGCGGGTGGACCAACGAAGTTGGCAGATTGAATATTTAAGAGTCGCTCCTTCCGCGCGGAAAATCGAACGCTGCTTCTCCATTAAGAGACGAGATATGCGCCGGTAGAAGAGAAAAAAGAGAAAAAGAAAAGAAAAAGAAAGAAACGATCCTTTTTGCGGGGTTCCGAGCGTCGCGTCGTGCTTTTATTTTGGCCTCGAGGTTAAATTCGTACCGTTGTTTCTTGATTGCCGATAATGGAAAATGCATCTCAACGCGCAAAACTTTCGCGCCGCAAGCTTGTCCCGCAAAATTATTCATTACTCGAACTAATAAAGCGGGAAGATAATTAACAAATCGACAACAATGTTCAGAGAGGATCTCGTCAATTGCTTCAAATTACGTTGCAAAGAACGAAATTAATAAACGATAAATAAAACTTTCTAACGCGGAACATATAGAACGTTCGTAATTAACGAAAACAGACGATCAGACGGTTTTCTTTTTTTTTTTTTTATAATTTCTAATCGAAAGCTTAATCGAGTACATTGCGAGATAAATCAAAAAGAGAAAAAGTACCCTACGAAGTTGAGAGCGAAGGGATTAACTTAATTTTGTCGATAGGAGGGCTGTTTCGTGATATATTGTCGATGAAGGGTTTTGAAACTTACACCCTTCGTCGCATACTTTCGCAAGTTTGCAAATTACTGAGGGAAAGGGGGAATATCGAGTCTTGTTTAACCTTTTAATCCCTGACATCTCATAAATATTTCAGATCGTTAAATATTTGTGCGTATTTATATTTTTATGCTCTCTTTCTCATTTATATTTAAATTCTTCCTTGTTTTAACTTTTTTTTTTTCAACACAAGACTTATCCTCAATAGATTGAATTTGTTTTAATTGCTATTTATATATTTTACCGAGAATAAAAATGCAAACAAAAGTAGTTCAATTTCAAATACATGTTTCGCACACTCGTTCGTGTCGAGTTGCTGCTGCGCGGCAAAAGTTTAATCGCGAGTAATATAAAGGAATCCGTTCGCAAAAAAAATCTCTCTTCTCGCTGTTTTCTAAAATATGACAAACGCAAAATGACGGTTCGTCACCATCGTTCATTTCAGTAACGTTTCTGGGTCGCTTTTTGTGTCACGACGAGTGATCCGAGCTCGCAACCGATGAAACGTCCGAACGTGACGAGGAAACAGATATATCGTTTGAAAAATAAATTCGTTAGAACAACGCGAGTTGCCAGTTTTCCAACTTACATTTTTGTCATTACGCAATATCGATTGTTTAAATTATTGACTCGTTTTTCAAGTCGTGTGTTTGATTTTGGGTGCGCGCGCGATTGCTCGACACTCCGCCGGCGTCTTCTCTTTGAGAACACGTCGAGAATTCTGTTAGCGAGCATGACAGTGCGAGTTATCGGAACAAGAGGGGTTTTCTTCGTTGGAAGTAAGCCACAAGGGGGATGAAAAGGGTGGAGACAGACGAGGGTGTACACAAAATACCACCAAGGGTGAATGGCTACATGTAAAACAGCCTCCACTCTCGTCGTCCCTGCCTTCGACTTGTTCTCTCTCTTCTCTTTCTCGCTCATTGATCTACTCTCCGCGGCATCGAAAAGCATTGTTTTTGTGTATACTCTCCTTTTTCTCCTACCCACCCAATATACACGGAAGCATCGTCATTTTTCACAAAGTGTCTGCGCGAGCGAATACATACACGTATATATATATATATATATTTTTTTTTTTTTCAATAGATAAGAGATATGTACGTAGATATATTCGCGATCCTCCGGAAATTTCAAGTCCGGCCGTATTACTCGGAATATGTTTTAAAGCAGCGACTGTTTCATTTTTTTCGAAGCGAACGCGAGCGACATCGCCATCGCGCTATGTCGCACGTTTGATGGAATTGCGACGTCGCGGGATTGGCACTGATGACGTTTCGACCGCAATAAAAATCCGCGCGATTTAGATAGATTGTTGCACCGCAGAGATACAGATTGTCGTTACACGGAACAATATTTGGGGTTACACGGGTTGTGCAACCCCCGATGTACTCGAATTCATAATCGTTTTAATATGTATCACATTAATGCCAAATGCGTATATCCCATTCGGTTTGAATTCGGCAGAAAATTGAACGCACGAAATATGCGCATTATACATTTGCATCGCAAATTATATTTCAAATGTATATTGTCAACTAATAGAACGCGCGCGCGCGCGCGCAATGCTCCAGAGATTCCGTATTCATTTTCCGCGAAGCGCTATTTTTTTTTTTTTTTTTTTTTTTTTTATATATGTTACTCATCCCTTTCTCTCGCGCGTTGCAAATCCGAATTTTACATCCACGACCGAGTCGCTTCCTCGTTCACCGTCGACGACTACCATCGCGACGATTACTTTCATTTACAACGAAAGTCGCCGCTCACGTTCGCCGCGAGTCGTGCAGGCAAAGAGAGACACTTTCCTATCCCGGTAAACAATTGGAAGCTAGCGTCGATTGCCGCGCACCGCTGCTTCCAATCTCTCTCTCTTTCTCGTTGTTATTTTTATTTGTTTTTTTTTCGCCGGCGGGGGTAACCGAGGCCTATCGGCGTGTATCCAGAGATGCGTAGCGAAACCGAACGATTTCGTTCATTAATACAAATGGCGGATCGCCGAGAGCGTGACCGGGCATCCTGCAGCGAGGACGCAAAAGAGAAGGAGGCGGTTTGCAACAGCAGCAGCAGCAGCAGCAGCGTGGTTGCGTTTTTCAGGCATCGATCGCGCGCGGACGTTTTCGCGTGTACGTGCGTACGTGTGCGGAACGAAACGCGTGCGCGCAAAATGGTCCGGGAGCAAAAAAAAAAAAAAATATTCCAGGAGCGTCCTCCCCCTTGCGATACAAGGGGTCTTCGTAAGTTCAACCCTTTGGTTTGTGGGGTGTTTTCGTCGCGATTGGGGGGAAACCCGCTCCGTCGAATTTGTCGGTGGATTAGCGACGGGATTTGCGAGCGACATGCGCAACGCCAGGAATTACATCGTCCGATTTCGCTGTCGCGATCTATGCAAATTTCGGTTCATATCATATCACGTGTTCGATTGACTCCCCCGCGACGAATTCGCGCGCGTCATTTCTTCTCGATATATATTTATAAATTGATTATTTGAAGACAATGTTAAGGTGTGTTCAAAATTCAAAATTCAAAAATAAATAAATCAGATTCGGCAATTAGAAATAAAAAGATCAATATATCGATATTCGATATATATCGATATGCGATATATATCATAAAGTTTCGGATATAACGATAATCGAAATTGTTTTTAAGATAGAAGGGAGGATGAGAAATATCGTACGGGGATGTGACTGATCATTTCAGCATGAACTCGTGTTAACCTCCGTTTGTTTCAATCGCTATTAGGATCTCGCTGCCGTATATACTCGGCGAGACAAAGCATGGTGTATATGTGTGGGTGTATATGCGCGCGTCACTGTCATCGCGCTGACAATACATAATGCCGATAATAACGAAAGCCGATAATAAAGGCGGTGCGAGATATAATGTCGCCTCTTCCGTAATGCCAGAGGTGACTGTCGATCTCCGTCGGGAAAACGTCCGTGACGCAAGATGATGTTCGAGAGAAGATTCTCTCTCGAAATCGATGGCGAAATCCGCGGAGACCGGAGGAGTAATTAAAAATTTCGTCGCGTCTCAATCAAATTAAAATGCCCAAATCTGCACAATCGCGGACTTTGATCATTTGCGCGCGTAGAACAAAAAAACTAAAAGAAGATTCCTCCGTTTGTTTGCAAGAAGTACCGACGATCGGAGGAAAAAAAAATCTAAATTATGTTAACTAAGAAAGGGGCGCGCGAGAATTTTTACATCACTTCAATAGACCAGAAATGAAGACGAGAAACAAAAGAGGCGCGAGTTCGAGAGGGGAAAATGGAGAAACAGAAATTAATATTCCTCCCTGTTTCCTTTGTTCTTCCGCTCGTCACGCTGCGAGTGTTCGCGCGAAGGAGAGAGAGAGAGAAAGAGACACAGAGAGCCCGACTTTTATTCCTTCCGCGCCGGGGAGTTTTTCCCTCCCTCAAGTTTTAATTGACATCTTTCCGGAGATCGTAACTTTCCATAACGGAAGCCGCGTCCGATGGCACGCCGGTAATCCAATCGGGCATGATGAAGAAAGAGTGTGGGACTTGGCACGGGACTTGGCGCGGGACTGCAGCGCGGAAGTTTTCTACGCGACGAGAGAGATTACGACTTCCGTGATGACCTGAATCTCCTGTCGACAAATTTCCAAGTGTGCGTTTTTTTGCCGCGTATCTATCGAATTTTATTCGAGAGACAGACGCGATATGATAAAAATTTTATTTGACGACAATAAAAATTCATTTCCATTAATAGAAAATAAATACGCAACTCGGATTACACGCGATCATTTTCCCGTTCGCAATTTATTTCCCATCAGTTTAAAGCGTGCTCAAAGCGCGATCGAGAGTTCTCCGTGTTGGTTTATTGCGTTTCTTCCGCATAGATGTCTATACGAGTCTATCTCTCTTTCTCTTATTGATTTCAAGTGTATAGAGGAAACACGGCGGAATATTGGAAGATATTACTGTTTCAAGAGAAAGAGAGACGTTCATATTCATAAATAAGTAGCTCGCCGAGATCTTCTTCTTGGTCCGACTGTAGTAGCAGTTCGAAACACGAAAGGGACTTGGCGAACTGGGTCGCGCGCGCGCGATTTCCATCGAAGAAGAAAAATTCTAGTCCGATTCCGCGCATGCAACACCACCATCTACGCGTTTTTCTCCGGCGCGTCGCGTCGTCTTAATTGACATCTTCCACCAGGATACAAAACTTTCCGTCGCGGTAGCTGCGTTCAGCGGGATAAGCTAATCCAGGGTAATGAGGTAAGAATAAGAAACGGGATGTGGAAGAAGGAAAAAAGACAAAGAGAGAAAGAGAGAGAGTGCACGAGAACTGAAAGACGTCTCTTATCCTTCGGAGACTAGAGAGAACGGCGAGATAGCGAACGACGAAGATCGGAGGAAAACTTTCCGCGAGATTTCTTATCAAAATGCAAATCCGCCGAGCGACCTCTCCGGGTCTCTTCTTCCGCCCGGCTCGGCTTCCTTCTCCCGTCTCTCGCTCCGGTTTCCACCGCTGCAGCTTCGCTGCTCGCTTCGATAGATCTGTCGTTTCCGTAGCTTTGCCGTGACATCGGTTTAGATCGCTTCTCTCTGCTCCAGTTCTCCCTCTCTCTTTCTCTCCGCGCGCTGCTTCGTTCCTCCGCTTTCTCCTTCCATTTCGAGTCGGCTTCATCTGATTTTCACGTCGCTGCGTCCTGTCCGCGCGCGCCAGACTTCACCGATCGCCGATATCTTTCCCGCTGCGAATACTCGTAGCTAGCGAGACCAATTTCCATCTCCCGAAGGAATCGCTACTTTCGCAATTAGTCTCTCAGCCGTGTGATAAAAGTCACGAGCGAAAATAGCAATAGGAATTATCATCGGATCTTCGAGGACGAAAAGAAAATGGTGTCTCGAATCGTTGACTCGAACGAGAAATTGTCTCTTTTTGCGAGAAATTTTTAAAATACGAGAATTAAATCAAATAAATCAGAGAAATTTGTCGCGCGTCTTGAACTTATAAATAAATATAGAGTTAAGGTGGAGTCGGTTTGCAGAAAATGGACGAATCGCAAATGACCGAAGCTCGGGATGAATATTAGAGGCGAAGTTTTTTTCTTTTTTTTTTTTGCACCCGACGAAAACCAATAGGCGGATATATCGGCGGGCAATAACGGGCCGTTTAAAATTTTACAATGTAGAATTTACAATTTAGATGGAGGCCCATTGTCTGGCGCAACCCTTCCCTTGTCTCGGTTATGAAAAAGCCCGGGGTTCCCCTCGCGAACCACCCCCGTCGAAAGCACCCTTTTCCTTTCTTCCTCCCCTTTCGTCCTCTTTGTATGCGCCCGCTGGTCATTCTCTTCGAGCTCAGGCACAACCCCACATCAGCTCGAATATTTTCATTTCGCGCATTCAGCAGCCCGAGGCCTACTTTTCGCCCGTATTTACGGTCTCTGACCGTAATATTTCTCGGTAAATTAAAAGTAAGAAAGAGAGAGATAGAGCTCCGTGCGCGCAAAGATGAGAAAAAGTTGCTGTCCAATTGAATTTACTCGTTCCATTAAAAAAACTAAAAAATTTTGCGGACTTTTGTAAATTACCAAATAATACAGAAATAAATACACTTCGCGTACACGAACATCTGCGTCGGTTCTCGCTTTGATTTCCTATAGTTAAAAACGAACTCAGTTTGTTAATAACGCACATTGGCCGGGAATCCATTAATCGGCTTACAAACGGTCGGTTGAATCTTATATTCGAAGACAATAAAGAAACTCTGCAAATAACACATTTCGCGACAAAGGACGTCGAACAACCGGCGATTTTTCCGCGTCAGTTGGTGCCGCACGCACACACATACGCGCGAGCCATTGCTTTACGATAAATAATGTATGCAAAGTATGACGGTTTAGAACAGACGGTTCCAGCGTGTATCGGGAACCGTCGTTCTCTCGCCAGCAGTCAAATAAATTTGCACCTTGTCTATTCGCGACGAGGCGAGATGATTCATCGTTCACGTGGCGTAGGTTGATGAATGAAAATGCGAGCGCGCGATATATGCACGTGTGTATGCGGCGCGTTCAAACGAGAAACGCGCGTCGAGCATTCTGCGAATTTTACCTCATATATCGAGAGCTCATTTATTAAATTAATTAAAAGTGGAATGTGTCAAGTTCACAAAGAGACGGTGTGTAACCGTTTCACAACTTTTTTCCTTTCTCTCTCTCTCACACTTTGATGTTTACGTGTATATCACCAGTTCGACAGGCGAATATGAATTCGCGCGCGAATATATCTCGAATATTTATTACGTTAATAATTGATATCGGCGTAATCGTAAAAACGAAGCGTTATTCAATACGCGCCGCGTTATTGTGTGTTGCGGCGCGATTGCATTGCCAGTTAAAACTTTAAACGCGTTTCGAAACAATGCCGAGAGCAGTCCTTTATATATATATACATATATAATAAATATATACGCGGAATGTATATTATATTTTGTAATTTTGCGCGTGCGGCGATATATCACATGTGCTATTTAACGATTTATGATCGCGCGGACAATTGCCGCGCACATCGCAATATTTCCCGCGTTTATATATTAATTGATAAACGTTAACCGAGTATAATTCGCCAAAATTGCAACGTAGTAACGCGGCAATGTTATATCTTAATGAGTAAAAACTAGAGTTTGCAATAATACACAATGTCACGAAAAGACATTAATGAAAAGCCACGAAATTAATGTCAACCGCGCATTAATCGACACAGTTTAATCAGCTAATTGGAGACTGCGAAATAGCGCGCGTACGAAGTTGCAGGCCTCTCTCTCATTCTCTCTCTCTGTGTGTAAAGCCTCGCGAGGTTGTGAGGAGCGATACGTGAAAAATTCGATCGCGCGCGAAACGCATTTGCTAATGACGTTCTCTCTTTCTGCGCGTTCTTGCAACCGTTTTTTCAATTAGCCGAATGGATATCCATGGAGCGGCAATTCGTTGAAAAAAAAAATGAACGCGAACGAAAAAGAAAGGTCGAAAATGACTCCTCTTTGTCGAGCTAATCGAGAACCGGTCATTATAGAAACACATTACGCAGCCGTAACGCATTGCTCTCTCTCTCTCTATCACTCGCTCGATTAAGCTGATATTTAAAATAATTGCCTCTTTCTGCAATTTGACAGCAAGAACCGATCGCGGAAAAAAACGAATCGACGATAAAATCCTGACGCGCACTTTATTTCGAAACAATTTTTTTTTACGTGTGTTTTGTTGAGCGAGATAAAATTTATCGCGTTTGACGCTTCCGGCAGCGTTCACGCGTCGTCCCGACCGGCAATTTTCGGGCTTATTTTGGAAAAGTACATAATGTCGCGTGTATGCGAGTCCTTAAGGGCTCGCATACACGCTCCGGCAACTTCGCGTGACGTGCTCGTCCGGAACCGACGTGATCGCGCGCCATCGAGACCGTTACAGGGTAGATGGACCGCCGATAACCGTCTCGGCCTTTCGCAAAAGCCGCTCTTCGTGAAATGCGCTCGTGAAACACGCGGCGCGCTCATGAAACATGCAGGATCATCGTCAGCGCCCGAGCGAGAAAGTTGTCTCCGGACAACACACACGTCTCGTCGTGTACATCGAACTTTTTTTTTGTTCCGCGCGCGTAAAAAAGCAGCCCCCGTATTTGGAGGTTGAAACGCATCGATCGCGCTCGAGACGCGGAAGAAAACAAAAAATACTCAAACGTGCTATACACGTCATCCTTTCCGAGATATTTTATCTCGAGAGAGCGAGGCCGTGCTTCGGAGCACGGGGATAATGTAAATACGGCGAAACACATCGTTATCACCGCGCGCGAAATTCGCGGGAGAATTTACCGTGATTCAATCTTAAATTCGAGTTTCCTCGCGCGGAAATCGAGGAACGATGTATATCTCGCGACGTCATCGTCGTCGTCTCCGAATTTGATAAATGGCTCGCGATATTATACGGATCTTATTTAGCCCGGGCCACACAGTAGTTCGGAATAAAAACGAAAGTTGGCCCATCTCCAGAACATATCCTGCACTTGTCGAGTTGCAATGGAGAGACGCGGTCATAAATTTCGTATTATCTGCTGGCAGGCTACTTGACCATTTTGCTCGATCGTAACCCGCGAGAGATATAACGTTTGTGTGCGAGAGCGCAAAGATTTTTCCATCGATGACGTTATAACCGCAATTTCTATCGCGACAAACGCTATTTGTCTGGCGCGCTGCCGCTGCCGCTGTTGTTGTTAATATATAAAAGGATATCTTAAACGCGCGCGCGACACGAGAGTGGAGTAATACAAGTCAGTCAGTCGTGCAAATCTTGCGCAAACCACGTCAACTTGGTAAACCGTTTCCACGACATCGGTCTCTTTTTCCGCGGTTATCTACGTTTCTTTCAGTCGCGATACCTTCCGGCCTTGTCCCCCCTTCTCCCCGATAAATCAGATCGCAGCCGACGCTATCGACTTGGCGATCTGCCTCTTGTCTGACGCGTGGGTGAGACTATCGCGAAAGACGATTGCGCAAAAACACGGACTTTTGCGATTTTGCTGAAACCCTCGCGCGAACCGAGCCAGATTACAGTGAGGAAAGAAGACATTTCTTTCTCTCTGTGCTTTATTTTTTTAGAAAATTGTTTCGCCAAGGATTCGCGCAAGAAAGATGCTGCGAAAAAGAAGATATTTAATTTTAAACTCGCGGGAGGGACAAAAATTTTCTTTGTGACTGCATTAAATATTTTAAAAACTGCAACTCTTGCTCGTCACATTTAGCTTCGCGCGTGCATCCACCGTTAAATTTGCCTATTTCAAAATGTAATTCAAAAAAATGCATAACATATAAAGAAATTTTTAAATATACATCACATTCTCAAAACCATTCGTAAAGAATTCTTAAAAATCTCCCGCAGGATTTTCTGCTGCAGTCTTCTGCAGGATCGCGCTTCTCTAAGACGTCGAGAAGGGAAGAGGCCAACGACGAAAGGATACGTTCAGCCTTGGAACGAAAAAACGTAACGGTCGTTCGCCCGCAAGGTGAAGAAAAGTTGGCCGTAGCCAGGCACTGACCGAAGCCAAGGAGACGCTTCGAGCGATCGCGCCGCTCAAGCGATTCCTGTTCGCTCGGACGTGCCTCGCCGACCGGTCCTCTCTCCACTCCTCTCCTTCCTCTCCTCTCTTCTTCATTGCTTCTCTTCGCTTCGTGCCGTGCCATCGACTCTCTTCTCTCCCTTCGTCTCTCATTCTCTCAGACCGGTCCCGGAAAATTACCACGGCTGATCTTTCAACCGGAAAGCTCTTGGGCGCGCCACCTCCAAGTGCCTGGAAGCTGGTTTTCGTATATACATGCTACGTGCACTGGCTGCGTCTCTCTAGCACGGTGCACCGCTCGAAAAGAAAACAGACAAAAGTGTCTGGTCGATACTTGTGGCTGTTTTGTGAGAGAATGTTGTGATAATTATTGGGGGAGACGCGTGGTATATACGATTGTATTGTGCGGTGACATCGTACATAATTAAGCGAACTGATGGAATAACTGATAATTACTGGCTACATTGTGTTGTGAAAATTATTAATGTAATCGGAATGTATATGTATTATACATGATCAATTATTGTTTCCTCCTTTCCCCTCACACACACACACACACTGCGATAAAAATAAGAGACAACACAAAAAAAGTTTCCGAAAATATTCTTACTTGTTTGTATAATTAAAAAAGTATATTTTAAAGGTATATTAAAAATAATTTAGATGTTGAGAGAAAAGCATTGAAGTTTATCCTTAAATTGCCACGCCGGAATTAACATGTTTCTTTGACAGGCACATCCCGCCGGCGATGTGCTTGAGAAATGATTCGCAAGAAAATTATCGTAAAGGGAGGAGGGTGAGCGATTTTTTCATCCGTAAAATTCGCCAACTTTGATACTGACGCTGTTCGCGTATCGATTTGAGACGCTCGAGAACTTGAGCTCGTTCAATTATGTACGAAGACGAACGGGACGAGTTTCTTACGTACTTGATCATTCCTTCCCTCGCTTCATCTGTTCTCATTTCTTCTCTCGCCCCTCTTTGAGTTTCTAAGGCTAAATAAAACCAAAGGTTTCAGTTTTATAATTAAGAAAAAAGTAGAACATTTGCACGAGTATTTTTTCTTTTATATAAGAATATCCTCGCGCTTTGCGACGAAATGTAACATTTCGCTTGAATGTTCGCACAAGAAATTTACGGGGAATTTATTTCACATCGAGAAAGCGACGCGCAAACGGCGAGAAGATCATGACGAATAGATCGGCAACGCGTCCCGATCGCACGAGCGGCCGATTTGTCTCCTCCGCGATACGGCGCGCGCTTGTTTTCTTTCTCGTATAAGTACGAGTTACGCCGACCGAGAACATTCGTTCGCGTCGCGTATCACCGCACGTCGGTCGGTGAGTCTTAATATTCCGCGAGTGCGATCATTTATCAGACACGCTACGACTGCGGTCGAGCGACATTCCTGTGTCCCCGCCACGGTCGGATACGGCCCGCGTGACAATGCGATTTTGTTGGATTATTTACGCCGCCGCCGCCGCCACCACGTGTGTGCATTGTAATGTCCGCGAAATTCTTAAGCGTCTTGCTTCCGTTCCGTTTGCAAATTTATGCGCCGCGCGGAATTCGCGAGACACACGCGATCGTACTTCGACGACGATTGCCTAAATTGTGAATCCGAGAGTTTTCTCACACGCATACAAAGAAACCGCGAAATTCCGGAAGGAAATCATCGCATCGTGCAAATTGTCGAAATCCCGAAGCCGTTTTTCAGCAGCGCGAAAATGACGGATCTCGACGACGCGCGTTGCAGCGCAGCTTTGTGCGAGCGCGGAAAAACGATACGATTTAGCGAAGCGCGCGGCAACTCTCCGGATAGTTTGGATTTAAACTAGAAACGGGAAGGGTCACGGTCAATAGGTTTTCGCTTCTCATGTCCACGGCTTCCACACACAGACGAGCGTTTATTAATATCGACTGTTTCTCTCGCACGTGTACGTGTGTATGCGCGAAGCACGTTCTCTCGCATACATGCATCGCGCGTAATGAATGACAGCGTGAAAGCGCGGCGCATATTGCGTAATGAGTTGCGCCAGCGCAACGTTCCCCAACGTACGAACCTACACGGAGAACGGTTTTTCGAGCTTAGCCATTTTCTTTTTTTTTTCCAAGGCTTGTACGAACGCGGCGGGTTTTTCGCACGGACCACGTCTCACCCTCGCGAAACTCGCGTCAATCGTGGGTCGCGATCGAAAAGACGGATTTAAACTGACTAATGTGTTTCCGAGGAAAATTAATGCGGCGTTTAATTGTGTGTTCCCACGAGTAATTTTTTTTTTTACAAACTAGGATCAGTATTTTCGCGACTGGAAAGGGCGAATTTGAGCAATTCGTTTGAATCAACAAGCCGCTGTAACACCGAGATGTAATCCAATGCGCGAAACGATGATTCTCGGTTAGAGCAATTATATTAAGCATCATCCGACCGCTTAGAAGAGTCAACATCTCAGATTCCCGAAGAGCTCTTGATTATCTTTTATTTTTTTGAGTTTTTTTTTTCAAGGAACGGCCACTGCAGAGAGCGCACGAAAGGAGGACATGGGCACCATGTGAGACCCGATGCACTTTTACCGACCCATATGGCACGCGAAGGCTATTTTTAACGGCAAATAGCATGACGAGCTACGGCGGCGGCGCCCGTCGTAAGCCAGAAATTCTCATCGCGCAAATACGATATTGATGTCACGACTCGGGGGTAAAACTGCACTTGGAGTTAACTCTTCGCGGGAAGAAAAAAGTTACAACTATATAAAATTGTGGATAAAATAAATAAATGGAGAGAGAGAGAGAAGATAAAACATTGAGAGAAACAAATATGTAAATTCTGTCCTATAAATAATATTCCTATTTAAATAAAATTATAATAAAATATTACACGAAAATATTATAGAAATCATATTTCGAAGAGACGATCTGAAGAAGAATTTAAAATCGCAGTTGATACGTGTAAAATTTTCTTCAATTTCTCGTGATCAATTTTTTTTTTCTTTTTTT
>QVNV01025050.1:0-31474 GCA_014825455.1 Pseudomyrmex pallidus | reverse complement strand
TTTTTTATTTAATAAATTTTACAAACGTTTCGACCCCAAATTTGGGTCTTCTTCAGTGCGTAAATTCACAGGATTAGGGAGAACTCAGTTCATCAGACGTGCGCAGCCGACACAATGTGTTAAACAATGATAATAAATGTCATCTCCGGGGTGACATATCGAGATATTTTCCGCGTGTGTAACTGGCGCGACGGACACCGACAGACGAAAAGTTCATCGACCCGAAGATCTGGTTTTTTGCCTCACATCGGCCATTTCTCACTACGATTTTTTAAGTCGTTGCAAAACAACTTTTTAACTTTCAATTCGAAAAGCATATCTTTGCTCGATACATTTCTGTGTTATATAAAATTTTAATTAGATTTTCATCATAAGCAGATTGCGTAACGCATCTTTCTCCAAAAATTGCACGTCTCGGAAGTAGGTTTGCTACTTCTTCTCTCAGATACGGTGTAAGCAGTGAAAGCGTGCGGTACGCGTTCCTCGTCCGGGTGGTGTTTCAAACACACAATCGTTCCTCCTCGTGAATTCCATGTTGAGTGGTTTTGTCTGTTTGGTTTTTTAGGTTCATTCAAGAGAGAGAGAGAAAGAATGAGTGAGAGAGATAACACAGAAATGCAGCTGAGAACTGTCCTGCTGGCTCTTCTGATATGCGTTTCGGCCGCCGTCGAGTTTGGTGAGTAACGTGTCCCTCTGGTGATATCAACGCTCGCGAGCAAATCTCGCCGCGTCAGTGATTTCAACGCTTGTGACAATCGACCGTCAGTGATTTCGATAGTCGTAACGCAATTCGATAGTTTTGACGAAGAAAATCTCTACTCACATTTTTTCACGGGAAAAAATCGTGTATGTTTGCCAGTGTTTTGTTAAGTATCTCAGCTACAGTGTATAAAAATTAATTAAAATAAAAAAATTAATTAAAAAAAAAAAAAAATTGTATTATTTAATATTGATGTGTTATATAATAGTTAGTAAATTAAATGGAGTGCGTGCGAAATATTCTCAGAGTGAGCAATGCTATCAAATATTTAAGATGCTTGAAAGTGAAAGTTATTACGTGAATTGCGTTTACGCGCGCTTTTGTGTTAAAATAACATGCATTGTTTTTTATTTCAAAATAACGAGGATCGTTGAATTTATATTCTGCCCTTAAGAAAGTACTTGAAATACTGCGCAAATACTTTTTGACGGTTTTCTCTTATTGCTTCGAAGTTTTGTTTACGAGCTGCTGCTTTCAGAGGATCATTTCAAAGACTGTCATCCCAACGTGACGGGTTTCGATGTCTGTGTACGAAAAGGATTGAACATGATTCAACCTTACTTCAAGACCGGCTTGCCAAAATACAATGTCCTACCGTTTGATCCGTTTTTTGCCAAGGAAGTAACAGTTAGCAGAGGACTGCCGAATTTCGGCTTCACTCTGACTCTGCGAAACGTCACCGAATCCGGATGGACCACGAGCAACGTGACAAAATTCGTTTCCGATTTGAAAAATTACAAGGTGAGTGCAAATGTTAGCCGACAGAATTATATGTCTCGTGCGAATTTCGAGGCCATGTTGTTATTCGGAATATCGCGTTACTTATCGCTTGTCTTTGAGCAACGCACATTGTAATTTATGGCGTTTGTGTTTTTCCAGGATGTTAAATACTTCGTGAAAAAAATAATATTTATGACAAAATTGTAATTCAATAATAAAAATAAATGATAAAATATAAGAAAGTAATTTTTATAAACATTGTCTTTATTAGGTTGTGTACACGCAAAATTTTCCGGAAAAAAAACATCTGGAAGGTGATTATGAATTTAAAGCAGTGGCTTTCAGTTCTAGTTTTCAAAATAAAGGAAAATTCACAATGGATTTGTGTAAGTAGTAACGTAAGAGGTATTTATTTTTTAATTAAGAATTATGTTTAAAAAATATGTATTTAAGAATTAAGAATTTTTAATTTTGAGATTTAAGATGTTTTCAGATCTAACAATTATATATATTTTATTGAACTTTATTAAATACAAGTGAGAGAGAAAGAGAAAGAGAGATCCGCTGAGATGTACATGAGAAAAAATAAATTTATTTTAAATGCGCGATATAAAAGACATGAATCTTCACACTATCGGGACAAGACAAGATTTAATAACAATTATTTCCTAATTCATCTGCTTGTACAGTGCGATTTAATTTGTGCCTCTTGCAGACAATCTGATACAAACGACCACCGTGACCAAACTACCGGGACAGAAGATAAAGGCTCAGATAGATGTTGAAAGCATCAAAGACATGCAGCTCCATATCACAAATCTCGTATTCGGCAAGCGTTACATCGAGAACTTGCTCGATCGGATAATCAACGGCGCATGGCAGCCAGGTTTTGTAATAACGAGACCTATCATTAACGAATTAGTGTCCAAAGCTTTCACGGAAATTTTCGATTCCGCTTTCCGTAACTTTCCGTTTGAACAGATTTTCAAACCAAAACTGTAGCCGAATTTAACTTGGGAACAGAACGCACAAGAGAATCAAAACAAAACGCGTATATAATCTCTATTCTATAACAAACAAACGACTAAAAAATACTTACTAGTGCAGAATCGCGTCGACACGCGGGAAAGCGCGAGGAGCATCGGAGATATAAATTTCACACAATGTTCTTGTTACTATTACGCTTATGTAATCAGTTTTATTACTCATCAATATCTAAGAAAATAACATGTGTAATATAAACATAAGATACATGTATAACACGCTGCATTAAATATACTCTTTTATTTTTTTACGATTTTTATTCAGTTTTTTGTTTCTGTTTCTTTATTCCATCGGATGTGATTTCTCTTCGTGTCGGTCACTCCAGATCGTCGCTAATGAATCATAGCGCTTCAAACATAATTATATTATACGTCTTCTGTGTGCGAACTGTCATGTATATAGCTTGATGAGACAAGTGACGATGAGAGTCAACGTTTTTATGTACCCGCGACGTTTTCTTCTCGTGAAGAGAAGAGACAGTCTTCAACCTTGCATTCCAGAATGGAACAGTACTTCACGAGTGTCGTAACCCCGAAGTGGAAGGTCATTGACACTGCATCTTAGTAAATTACACATGATTGTCAATAAATTAAAGTAACATTGATTAGCATAAAAAAAGTTGTTATAGTAGTAATTAAAGAATAATTTGTTACTAGCGTTTGTGTTACTCTTCACTGCGCATCATGTATGTTTGTGTGTAGATTTTTTTGTATTATGATATACGCAGCTAGGTTTGTGCTTGCAAGAAGAGTCGATAGAGAAGAATGCCGGTCGTTCAACGGAGAGGAATGCGGAAGATGTACGCAGAGCGTAAAGAAGTACGCATGAACTTCTTTATGACATTTTATATCTTTGCGATTGTACTGCCACAGTTTTTTTTTAATATTCGCAATCCGAGATGCGATCCCATCCTTTCGATTTCGTTTCTCGCGTTTGACAACGAGTGTAGGAAGTCGCGATTGAGGTGACGATCTTTCGCGAGCTGGTGCACAAAAGCGAACGTGACCGGGACGATTAACGGTGTTTAACACTCCCTCGTTTCCTTTCTGGCCGTCTGTGACGTTCGCTCTGACGTTTGTCAAGCGCTTTCTTTACATACACGGGCGTTGCTCACTTTTATTGTTTCAACTTATCGGTGTCGCGGACTAGATGTTTCAATGCAATTATCGTCCGGCCACGCTTTCAGAAGAAGAGTTTCATGCGGCTTTAAATTGCGCAATTTAAGCAGTCATTCAGTTGCGTAAAAATAGATTGCAATTCGAAATTGATGCACGCAATATGATCTCAAATTGCCCGATTATTAGAACCGTTAATTATCCGATGCGGAGAAAACTACTTTTTTAAGCGCCATTTCCATAATATCGTTAAGCACGCTGCGCTATTTTGATGTTACCGTAGAGACAGAGGAAAGTTATAAACAAACGTTTGCAATTATCGAGAAAGTAAGCGATAAAACTACGTAAAACTTGATCATCCTGTTCTTCAGGATGTCTTTGGCAATATTTCCATCAGCCAAATTGCTTTCTTTCGTTACGAATAATTTTCTACATAGAAGATGTCTACAAACGAACAGTGAAATTAGGCTCTTGCCAAAAAGAAAGTTGCGAAACTTCTCGTCAACTCAATTTGACACGTCACGGCTTTGTCTACATCAATTTCAAGATTGAAACAGCTTACACTGAATTTAAATATTTATTAATATACAAATCGCGGTACACACACAAGTCATTCAAAGTTTATTAGAATTGAATCGATGACAACAGAATTAATACGACTAATAAAAATCAAGTGGTTGTATGTACAGCAAGATATTTGTAAGAGATACTTTCTATTATTTGAGATATTTCAAAATATTTTAAGATTCTTGAAAATGTAAATTAGACAAGATATTTTAAATCCATTACTAAATTTCTATTTTTCTTTTTAATTTACATCTACACGTAGTGTATAATCAAAATTTTTAAGTCTCTAAAAATTTGTTTTATTATTGTTCAGTCTCCATTTATTTCAACAACTTAACAAACATCTATACACGCGGAAAAATAATAAATAAAGTTTATATTTTTAAAGAAGCGTTTTATAATATTGGACCGAGAATTTTTTTCAATCATTTTATATTTTATTACGTATATATACATATATAGACGTACGCATATTATAGAAGTTAAGTTATTTATATTTATAAAGCTATTTATAATCCATTGATCCACTTGATGACATCTTCTTCTGCTTCGTTCTTCGGGATATAACGGGGAATATAGCGGGGGGGCAATGTCAAGGTAGTCTATAAGATCCGGCGCGGTTCTCCCAGTCGATCACTCTTCGTCGGGATACTCGATCGATTCAGTAGTCTGTCTCCTGTAGATACGGGATAAGTTCGATCTGCAAGAAGTATTTTTTTCCCGGACAAAGAAATGTGTGAGAGAGAGAAGACGAGTGCCGTGTTACTATTGTGTTGCGTGTGCTCGTTGCTGATCGGCGCCCAGGCCATCGGCAGATATATGGGCCTGGAATTTCTGGAGCCGTGCTCCAAGCGCGATCCAAATCTGGAAGCCTGTCTGGCCAGAACGGCCAATCTGCTCGTCGACCATTTTCGTCAAGGTGAGATCTGGAAAAATTATGTCAAAAATCTTGTAAAAAATATTACGAGAGTTTTTACTCTTGAAGAGAGTTTTCATTACTAGATTAAAACTTACGTTTTATATCCTTGAATAGCAAGAAATTTTGTTACGTTTTGTTAGAATTTTACAAAATAATATAAGACGTAAGGATGAAATCTCGATTAGTGTCGTAGCATTCTTCAATAAATTGCGAACTCTCACGGTTGTTGTAATTGATAATTTGTACAGCACGTAAAAGACCTCGAAGAAATAAAGTTAAACCTATGTTTTCCTTGCTGTGTCAAGTGAACGTGTAGACGATTGGAATTTGCGGCTTGCCGAGGTAACGCTTGCGCATTCTCGTTCGCAAATTTTTACATTTTATCCGGCAATGTTAGTAAACCTTGTAATATATATCACTTGCACTAATACATGTTACATATTTTTTTAGTAAATAGAACATAGCTAGTGCAAAGTCTGACTAAACTTCATTTTTCTTGAATGAACTCTTGTATATAAAAAAAATACAACTTCTCGTTAATTGTGTGTAATATTTTTTAGTTTAATACGCCAACAATAAAAGATATGTACAATTTTGTATAAATAAATTGAATTTTGTAAATAAACTGAAAGTTGTAAGTTTAAGACCTCCAATCAGTTCTATAATCACGTTTTAGAGAAAGAAGCAGGTTATAACGGTGTATTCGACTGATCACCCAGTGTGCTACATTCTGCTGATTTTGTACGATGTTTGTATTGCTTCAGAAGTGCACAATATAACTTCGTTCTTCAAACATAAAAACCTTTTTTTGTTTTAATTTTATCCTTTTTTCTATTTTTTAATTTTATTTTATGAAGACACTTGTCAAATAATTATTAAATTTTTGCTATCGCAATCTCTGTCAAATTATATTAATTGCAATATTTTAATAATATCAATAATAACCTTTGTTCCGGTTATTGGCAAATAAAATCGCATTAATTGAGAAAAATAATTGAAAAAAAAATTGTATGTATCAGTTCATCGCGCCGAGAAAGTAGCGTGTTTTTTGCGGCGAGGTAATATTGCTACGTTCCAACTGCATGTGCGTTGCAACTGCAGGTCTACCGCAACTGGGTTACACTGAAGTAGAACCAATTATTCTGGACGAGTTGCACATCGCGCTCGGAGGCGGCCCGGATGCGTACAGAGGGCAATTCCGGAATATTACCGCGAGAGGTGTTTCCACTCTGCGAATAACTGGCCTCAGAACGAGATTGAGCGAAGATGAGGTGCAACTGCAACTGGTCTTTAGCATACCCAAAATTAGGGCGGCCGCCAGATACCGATCCAGCGGAACTTTGATCTTGGTTCAGGCATCCGGAGCCGGTGATTATTGGGGCGAGTACGGTAAGAGGCCTGGAACAATACGACTAATTAATTATGTTGTTTTGCAGCATAATATTATGTGCGTGCGACGCAGGTGTATTATCTGCTATATAAAAATTGCTATAGCATGTTAAGAAAAAATATTGTTTTAATTAGAAAAAAGTACGCCATTAATAGAAAAAAGGCTTCGTTCTGGACGTAAATTTTGTCGGTCAAGTGAAGTGCCACAGGTGTAAGTATGTCGTGAGTGCAGGGACTTTCACTGCTTATGCAATGTAAATTTGTTATCAATGTGTTGTCAAACTAGAATGCAGAGATGTAATTTCGAATATTAAAAAAAAAAAAAAAAAAAAAAAAACAAGATGTTTCAGTTAAAACTTTTTTAGAACTTCAAGACAATAATAATAAGTCATTGACGAATTAAAACAAGTGCCTTAAATTTCTTTAGGTGAAAAATATTTTCAAGTTTTTGTTTGTGAATGAGAAACACTTGCATGAGAATCTCTGCCGTACTAATCACTTACGTATCATTTGATTTCATCAAACTCCTTGAGAATGGCAATATGATTTACACATCTGCTTTGTGAACATCGAAAGATTCATTATGACTAATATAGTCACTGCATGATATTTGCGCCTTTTTGTAGGCAATTAGCATGCAAAAAGTTTGTTTTGTGACATGAGAAGTATAAATTATAAATAATTATAAATTAAAAGTATAAATTATAAATAAGTTTTAATTATTTTTGTGTTAAACATTTAATTTATATGCTTAACGCAAAATATTCATGTAAACTGTCGATTTAATTAAAAGAAAATACTGGAGAAAAAAAATAATTAAGTTTTGTATATATTTTATAGAGAAAGTTTATGCGCAAACATTTTTGCGTCGACAGCACAATGTTAAAGTGAAACACGTCAGTTGTGCACGTTCTCCATAATTTATGCAAATTTGTTGCGGTTTTTTTTTCTTCTTTTGTACACAGTACTGCTCATCTAAAGATTTCATCTAAATCTTTTTCCTTCGCAGACGGTGTCAAGGCCAAAGTCTTCATCAGAGCTAAGCCGTTTTTGGTCGAAGGTCGTCGTTACCTTAGATTGCAACAACTGAAGATGGACTTCAGCGTGCGGAATATCAAAATGGGGGTCGAAAACGTGCGCGACAGCAACAGTATAATATGTAATTTCCAAGTTTTATGAAATTTGTATACGCATTATGCATTCGCTTCACTGTCTCGCTTATCCCACTTTATTGTTTTCTTTTATTGCTGTCGTTTCTTTATTGTTGTCGTTTTTTTGTTTAGATCTCTCGTGTTAAAAATTAAATCTTCGCCTTGCACTTTAAAACCTCACATTTTTTTTAGAAAAAATCTGCGTTGTTAATCCACTCATGAAAAAATTTACACATCAGTTAAGATGCAAAAAAAAAAACACTTTATTTAATTCTCTAACTTTGATTACTAATTAATTAATTGCTCACATCCTCCGACAGACAATTGATATAATTAACTTGAGAACATTGACAATGTTTTGGATGTCGAATATATATACGTACTGTGATATTAATGTTCGTTTGCAGTGGCGGCGTTGAATCTCTTCATTAACACCAACGGACAGGAGTTGCTGAAGGAGATGAAGCCGGACCTGAGGAGGAAGTTGGTGCAAGTGATGTCGAACTTCGTGGAAAAACTCTTCGCTCAAGTACCGTACGACGCCTGGATTGTGGATTAAGCGATGATCGGCCGGATAAGTTTTGCTGAAAGCGACAATTAATCGTCACTGCGTCATCGATGTGAACTTTTGAACCGCGAAGCTCGAAGCACGTTGTCGCGAAGAAGTCTCGCGACACAGTGACGATTCTGTCCGATATTAATTATAGGGAAAAACCAGGTGACAGATACATCTCGAGAACAAAAACGTACGATCGTTTGTCTTTGGCCGGTATTTCCGAAACATAAAAAAAAGATTATAAAAAAGTGTGTGCGCGACTTTTGCACGCGGATCGCTCGAAGTCAGTTGGCCCGATGACAGTCGCACCACAATACAGGGTATTTAATAAAAGTCTAATCAAGTCGCGAGAAATCCATAATATTTTGAATTGTCGTGTTTTTTTAAAACTTTTGTTGAACATAGACTTAGAAATAATTCGTCTCTTCTTTATATAATTTAGCAATAATTATAAATATTGGCTGTAATTATAAATATTTGCGTGATATACGGAAAGAATTGTGAAAAGTTTAAAACACTTTAAAAAAAGTATCAATAACTTTCATTATCATCACTTGAAGATATTAATAACTTAAAGAGAAATTACATCATTATTCACTTTCGATGTTTGTATAAATTCGTCATTAATCTCATGCTGTGGTTTATGCCGGCGATACTGAAAACTCGAAACTAACAATTAATCATTCTGCAGTGTTTTTGTAAATTAGCACGTGTAATTCTGCTCATATGCACACAAGTTATTTCTACAGATCATCTTATCTTCACCAATCTAGATACACGTGTATGTGTTAGAGTTCATCAAAGTAGTAGTTTGTAATTATAAATGTAAGTGCCACGCGTACAATTGTTTGTACATATATCTATCACAGGTAATTAAGATAATTAAGTTTCTGTTAACTAAGATAATTAAGTATTCTTTTTTTTTTTTACAGAAATGTAAATTACATGATAAATCCGTTTATCATCTTTATCATTATATCAAAATAAAATCTTAAAAAAAAATCTCGATGATTTATGGGAATAAAATTTCCATAAATTGTGTTTGAGGTTTGCTTCTTACTTACTCTACAAGTTGCCGGTTTGTACAAATTTTTAAACATTATACCGAAACACTAAATTATTTTGACGAAGCATTTCAATGCGCAGTAGTTAGATTACGTGTTCGCGTAATAATCGTTTACAGAATTTTCATCTTCCTGCTGGCTGTTATTCCACGAAGGAATCACTGTAATTCGCACAAAAGAAGATGTACTAAATGTATGCAGCGTGTGATTCATAGTTTTCTCGTTTTATTTTGCGCTGTTTGAATTCCGTACGTGTGACTATCGCACGACAAATGATAAATGATAAATGTGACCTGAAGAGTCTCGAGATAACAAAATCAATGGGAAAATAAAATTTGTTTTTAAACATAAAAGTATTTATCACGGGATGTATCATTTTTCAAATCGCACGCGATGTCAAACGTTTTGTTTCAATAAGCAGGAAAAAACCACGCGGACGTCAGGCAATTTGATGTGCAGAAAAAAAAAAAAAAACAAACAAACGATCGCGCGATCATACTTTTCGCGTTTTGTCACTAACGATAAGCTATTTAAAAATCCCTATATTGCCGTTGTAATTTTCTGACCTACTCCGTTCGTCATAAATCATTTTGGCGTTAAGTGACTGATGCATTATGCGAAGATACATAAGCATTATTGTGTTTTAGAAGAACCATTTAACTTAATGTAACGTGATAAAATAACTTTATTTTTTAACTTATATAACAATGATCGTCACGCAAATAGAAGGAGTAGAACTAAAAATTGAGCAACGTAACACATATATTGTGTGAAAAACTTATCGCAGCGCAAAATGATTCTAAATTGCAGTAAGTATTACACCTGCATAATAGATAGTTACGTTTCTTCAGATTGAAGGTATCGTTTTTTTTCTTCCAAGAAGTCACCGATAAAAAAAATAAAAGATAGTTCTTCACAACGAGAGATTGAATGCGATGAACTCATTCTGCATGTTAAGCATTGTTAGAAATGTAATTCCGAGTTTTTTTTTATTTTCAACAAAGAGTTGGGCTAAAGACGCGTTGAAGATAGCAAGTGATCTCAAGTTGCATTTTTTTTGTCACGCAATATTTTTAAAGAGGCAAAATCGCATCTTTGAGTGTAAAAAATTGAATTTTTCAACATTGAATGTATTCTTACGACAATGATATTAATTTTTAATATCAAATAAAAAAATAATTTTAGAAAAAACAGATAAATTTCATGCATATTTTTATCGTTGCTCATCAGTCGTGGGATGGAAAACAAAAAGACCAGTATATCTGTATGAAGAAATATATAAGTATAGCGCGAGACATCTTGCTGCAACTTTATATGGTCAAGTCATGCGTAGTTTTTTATATTTATTTATCAGCTTTAATAGTTTGAAGATAAAAATTATTTTTTTATATACAATAATGGATTAATTTCATATAAATTAATTTTATACGCATGAACAGGAAAAAATTACAGTTTTTTTATACATACATAATTACAAAACCGGTATGGTATTTTTATTCTTCGAGATCAGTGAAAACATTGTGCGAACCTGACTGGACGGACAGTATACAAGATGATAAGTATTTTATAAAGAATTTTAAAAGAGATGATTCTTAACACTAGTTCAAGACGAAAACTTTGTATGTTCAAAACGGTTTAGTTCGTTTTCGTAAGAAAAAAAAATGATATCTTCTTATTAGGTTTGCTTCTCATTGAATAAAATAATAATGCATAATTTTAAAAGATGAGTTTCTTCATGTTCTTCAAACATTCACAAAATTTGAACTTGTTTACGATGATTTATAATTAATTATCGATACATACTAAAACAATTATAATTTTTTTTGTTTTGTAATTATTTGTGCACGTCCAGTCAGAGTTCGTAAATCACGTTCTTTTTTCTTTGCCATACGTCAACATATAATTAATCAGTAACCGAAAAAAAAATTTTTCGTCAAACAATAACTTGCGGACAAGAATCGCGCGAACTTCGATTTTAAAATATTAGATAAATAACATTAATATTTTACGGATGTGTTTAAAAAATAGAAAATTTACTTACTGCATTTGCATTTCTGAAGGAAATCAACTCGTGTTTTTGATCTCGTGTTGCGTGCGCGAGGTCGAAGTCTCCGACATAAATATACTTTTATGTCGGCGTTACGTTCTCGAGTAGTCAAAGTGGTATTGTAATATCGGTGATTTTGTGACTTTGATGCTGGACACTCGCATCCGGATTTATTTTGCTGAATAGCTGGGCGGCACGAGAAGTTTGCTGTAAAATTATCGGCTCACCGGAGAAACCGGGAATCACGGTCATGCCATTTACACGTGGCTGCCGAACTTATATCGACTGTAATTTTTTAAAACATCGAAAACAAGTCTTTAATGCTACTCGGTTGAAGAAAAGAGTTACGATCGGCGTGACGCTATCTCGATTGTTTGTGAAATAGCGAGACTATTCGCTGTCCGCTGTCAGCGGATTGTCGTTGCGACTTGACATTATGTCATGTGACTCTGATAAGTTTAATGATTTCTCGAGCTTGACGTACGACCGCAAATTAAGACGTTTTCGCGTTCCAGCCAACTTGTACTTGCGTAAACAATCATTCTCGCGTGTCCGGAAGCTACATTCCGCTAAATTTCATTTTTTGCGTTTCTCATTTTTTATAATATGATTTTTGTTTAAATCAGAGTTTTGAAATTGCAAATCACAAGATTGAAGTATCGCGAATAAATTATTTAAAATAAATGAACACAATTTTTATTTAAGTGAATGAATATTAACTTCCAGTGAAAAAAACTGGCTTCTTAAATGTACACATTACTTCATTTTTATTTTTAAATTTGATTATGTGAAGAAATTTAAAAGTCAAATATTAGACATCAATCGCGTCTCGGATTTATTACACAAATTTAATGGTTATACGTCTTCAAGTTTTTATTGTATGTTACACATCATTTACATTAAAACTTCTTTTCAAACCCGTGAAATTAATAACGCAATCTGTGTCTTATCTCTCTACACTTCTATAATAAATTTCAGTTTGTATCTCAATAAAAACACTCAATGTCTAATTCTTACATGTATTCAAATTTTTTATTTCAAAATTACTGTTATAACGTAAGAAGTAGAATGAAGAAAACCAAGAAGAGAGAGAGAGAGAGAGAGAGAGAGAGAGAGAGACAAAGTTAGTGATTTGATATTTGATGATTTTCGAATGTGTTATGAGAATTTCTAATAGTTTTTTTTCGGATTTGAACAACGTTAGTGTAACTTTTACTACCGGTACAAAAATAACGCTAATCCGGTTCAATTCCATCTTCTGAAAAGTCAATGATCTTTTCGTTCGGAATCTAACGTCTGGTATGTAACTATTCGATACTTTAAAGACACCGTTTCAGTTCATTGAGCAAAAACCATTGATGAATCAAGAAAATATTCAAGCCATTCTACTTGCCGCAGTCGAAAAGGCTGTTATCAACTAAATATTCGTTTATCTAAAGAAATAATCTGTTATAATAATTATTCGGACTCTTGTAGACTTGCGTTAAAAAGCAAAAGTAACAATTGACTGCACACTTAATATATTTCTTTTTTATAACCGAATTAGTAAAACGTCTACACGAAATATAAGAGATTCGGATTCGACTTCTCGCCAAGGAATCGTTTCACAATAAAATTTTTAAATTTTATAAAAGAGTAAATATGACATTTTACATATATGTGAGATACATTTAGCATGTTGGCTTGTATTGACCTTAAGACTGAGTTGAACATTATCGCGAGCTTAAGATTTGTTGTAAATGTACTTTTGTTGACATTAGAATGTAATTTTGCTGACATTGCGGTATTTTTTTTCCCCTCAGTGTAATATCCGAGTGTTTTGATTTGCACATATTTGTTTTTTCCAACTGCAGAGAAAATCTGCACAAAAAATCTGTACAATTTTTTACGCATATTTTTAATATAAAGATTCGCGAGACTCATTGCGCACAGTCTCGATGTCTGGCAACTTCCATGATACGCATACATAATCGCAACGATGATCAGGATATCGCGGAAATCTTTTGTCAGTGTTACGTAATAGATTAGTAGCCTTGAGGCATTTGTCTTTTATCGCGATTTGGTCGACAAAAAAATTGTGCCGTCTGCCAGATTATAACCGAAAGTTAAGTCATTTTTAATTTTACGATCGCTAATTTATGATGACGGAACTCACCAGTGGAATTTTGACGTGTTCAAACAAAGAAATTTGAAAGATCTTGAACAAAAACTTTCTTATTAATCAATTCTTCGCCGACAATTATAATATTATAAATTTATGATGATAAATTTATGATGATAAAAAAACTTATCGGGAAAAGATTTTCAATCGATATCTGCGCGTTAACTGCGAGATGCGTGTTTTTGTGTTTTTTAAGAATATTGCAGAATTTTATGACCGTTCCTTGGACTCTTTAGATTCCAAACTTTTGCGTGATAAGTATCCAAAAGTTCTTTCTGCAAAATCTCGTTATCGTAAGGGTTATCGCCACGATAACGATGGAAACGTGAAGTATCGCGAGTGTTTTTGAGAAAACGATACTATGACAGTTTCGCCGAAAAATCGTGACTCAAATATCACGATCAAAAGTAAAGAAGAGGACTATGCGCCAGATATCAGAATTCTAGAAACGTGTACGACTGATTTCGAAGAAGTCGATTTTTTCGAAAGAAAAAACGAGTTTGTTAGAATAATGAAATTCACGCGTAATTCTTTTCGAGTTAAACGCTTAATTCAAAAGAACTCTTTGAAAAAAAAAAAAAACCAAATTTCTTTTTAAGCAGGAAATATGTAAAATTTACCAAATTAATATATAACTTGTAATAAATTTTTTTAATATAAAAATATAATAATATAATAATATAATAATTCATTAATAGGAATCTCACAATGTGTAAAATACTATGTTTATAAATACTATGTGTAAAATAATACGTTTATAAATACTATGTAATGCAAAACTCCTTGTAAGAAGTATTATAATGTAACACTCTTATTGCACATAGTACAATAATAGCTTCTTGGTGAAAGAAAAAATGTAATATTTTTTTTATTATAATTGCTAGCTTTGCTGGAAAATGAAGATTATGCAAAGATTTTACATAAAAAGTGTTTCATAACATTAATTTTCAGTCAAGTGCTTAGTAGATTCATCGATGTTGTGTTTTCAACAAAAGTAGCAATATTGATCGATGCAATTATTTTAATTACAGTGTGATACGTTTTGAATAAAGTTATAAGTTAGTTATTATTACATGCAATTTTTGCACACCTTTTAGGTCACCTTAAGGTGTTAAACACAATACATTGTAAACGTGTTAAGTTAAAAAACAAAAAAAAAATTAATTTATATTTACCATATAATTTTTACAGTATCTCAGACATTGAATTACTTGCCAATGTATTGCGATTCTTCTTGTCACGTACTTTGCAATATAAAATTAATATAAATTGTACAATATAGTGAAAAATAAAATATCATTTTTACATACAGACGTTTCACGTACGTATAAATCGCACAATAGTGTTTATCAAACTCACAGATCTGTTTCATGTCTCTGTATACATCTTCGGACGCACTTCCTGAATTCTTAATCGGATACATCCTGAATCAGAAGTTTTGGTCGCGCAACCGAACTCTTCGATCACTCAGGATATATTCTTTCTCGTAAAATAGTAATCAGCAGAATATCTTTTTACTTCTTGAAAACAATTTGAAACTGGATTATCACAGTTTAGCAAAAACCTGATTTACTTAGCGAACCTCTCACCGCGCCGGCTTAATCGAAGGCCTTGTCTCAACTTTGTTTCATCGCTTGCTCACCTTCAACAAGATGTTTTTTTTTTTTACAAGAGAGGGACGGAATCGGAAATAATAATACGCAAAATTGATCCTGCGTGCGTAGCGATCCAGGCATATCTTGAGCGGCGTGCTCGCGATAATCACGCCGCCGCTTCTCTCTCGCGCGTCTTATTTTCATGCTCGGCACGCGTGAGTCTTTCTTTCCTCTCTTGCGGAGAGCATCATCCGCGCGGAAGAACAATGGGTTTTCATCCCGCGTTGTGACAAGTGTGTGTGTGTGTGTGTGTGTGTGTGTGTGTGAGTGTGTATGTGTTTAAGGACGGTGGGTGTCGAGCAGAGGGGGAAATTAGTCGGCCTCTATAAGGCGTACGGCTCGCCGTCCGGAACATCTACTTCCAGCCCGACCAAGCCGTGGATCACCTGCCGCTAGATCGGCCTGCGATCACCCCTCGTCAGACCACTCGCACTTAAACATCCGGAAGGCAACCGCTTGTTGAGCTTCCTGACTGTTCCGTTTCCAATTTTTCCTGTGTGAAAAAGAAAATGGCAGCAACAGCGAAGGCAACGTTGATCGCGATCCTAATGGCGACAATCGCGGTGGCCGCGCGAGATTTACGTGAGTAAACTTCGGTGCGAGAGTCGACATCGCGATGTACGATTTCATCGTTTACATGCTTTTTGCGCAATTTTCGGAGCAAGATTACGCTGAAGAGAACTTTTGCGAAAAAGAAAATTTAATAAATTTAAAAAGTTTTGCATATTATATATAAACTGAAAATGTTTTATTTACAATGTGTCATTATGTTTAAACCAACGAATACGAGCGTATTCGAGCGTTAAAAATCTACTCAATCTGTTTTTAAAAATTCCTTTCTTTTGATTTCACTTAAACTTTGACTATAAATTCTCTATTATATATATAATGTTTTTATTCACAGTTACAAATATAGACACTTGTATTCTGAAGCTATATTAAGTACGTAGTGCACTGTTTTTCTCTTTGAATAATAATAATACATTCAGAGATCTAAAATTAATATCGAAATATATATTATGAAGCTATATTAAGTACATAGTGCACTGTTTTCCTCTTTGAATAATAATAATACATTCAGATCTAAAATTAATATCGAAATATATATTCTGAATTAACCAAGACTTTGCTCGTCACATAATATGACTGTTTAAATTTTTTTTATTTTATACCGTCTTGTTTGATATCTTTTTATATAAAATTGTTGTCAATAAATCACTGTCAATTACTAATTGAAGTAAATTTTTTACCAATATATTTTTCTACGCAATAATCAATGCAATGTCTACGCAATAATCAATGCAACATTATACAAAAAAAAGTTGCAGAAAAAAAAAGTTTCCTGATATTATTCGTAAACAAACGCGAATTTCACGTGAAAATCACACAAAATTATTCTCGAATGAGCATCGATAATTTAATTACTGTTCATGCAAAAGAAATTTTCATATTTAACATGTTTTATGATGTATAATAACGCGTGTTTGTACCGTGTGTTCAAGTTGTCATTATAAATACACACATCGACAACGTTAAAGTAAAGACGCAGTATGTTGCACAAAAAACTTGGGCAAAAACCTGTTTCTGAGCTAACATCACAGCTAAATTCATGAGATATGTGTGCAGAATGTATTTAAATAATGAACGTGTTTCTTGTTGGAAAGGTCTCTAAATGGATTCCGTAAAGTAGGCAGAAATTAGAGCATATATCGCAACTCGTTTCCGCTATCAATCAGCTACACGCGCTAAGGCAGTTCTCGATTTTTGTAGCAATGAATATTTATTATTTCGTATTCTCTCTTTCTCTCTCTCTCTCTCTCTCTCTTTTACATAATAATTATACAATTTGTACAATGAGTTTTCAATTGCGCTTTTGCAGCCGAGTTTTTGCATATTTGCCAAGTGGGCGAACCGAATTACGAAGTCTGCGTCGCCAACAGTGTGGAGTATTTGAAGCCGTACTTGAAGACCGGCGTGCCGGAATACAACATTCCCTCGTTGGAACCTTTGAGACTGAAAAAACTCTCGGTTGCTCCGACGAACGGCTTACGCATACAAGCGACAGATGTCAATGTATACGGCGCCAGCAACTTCCAAATCAGCAAAGTGAAGTAAGTGCGGATAACTTGCTTCTGCGGAACAAGATCACACACACACACACACATACGAGATAATCTCGGATCTAGAAAAAATTACGTAATTATTTTGCATTTGATAATGATTTTGTTTTTCCTATTGTTGTCGAAATATGCGGAAGTCGGCGAAGTAATTTGTCATTTGCTTCGTAATTAACGTCGATGAGCGAGCATTATAATCAAACGCGACACGCGATACAAGATGTTCGAATCTTGCGAACCTTACGCGACGCACTTCTGATTGATGAATGGGTGTTGAACGAGTATTTTTCTGCGATTACACGAATAAATATAAATATGCGAACGTTATATTGCTCAGATGTAATGATAATTATTGTGCGACTCTGTACAATAAGCCACTCGCGATATTAAATTGATTGCATGGAACCACGCCTCTCCTCGACCATCAATCCGCGACTAGGTTACGAAAGAGATGATTGCAGACACGTGTTTTTGCTGTCGTTGACTTGTAACTTTTTCATGCACTCGGTAGTTAATTTCAAAAAGACAGAAAAAAGAGTAAGAAAGAGAGAAATTTTTGTTAGAGCGCGCTACGTCAAATCGTTTTGGTAAAAACAATTTATTGAAAATCATCAAAATCTTCGACTGAACATTGTCATCAAGATGACATTTCTGTCTTTTTTTTCCACGGATATGAACAGAGCGGTTAATTATTTTATTTTTTTTTTTTTCATCAATATGAATAGCCGGACAGTCAAACTTTATGGTAGACAAAAAATTTATTGCTTTCGTGCTCGAAAAACATTGCGAAATATTCTACTAATTAAAAACAAGTTAGACGGTAGAATAAATTAAGAGATACATATAGGATGAACGAAAACAATATTAACGAGGTTTTTAAGAAGTTTATATGTTTGTTCGCCACAATCTCCGATGCATATTTACCGTCGTGCAAACGCACGTTGCCATAAATATGTAATTTGCGGTACAAAGGAAAGAATGAATTGAACGTCGAGAAACTTGAGCTTCGTACACTCCGCGCGTGAAAGAAACGGCCATGACATGAACGCTCGAAGCGCATCTACAAAACACGGCGAATCGCGTCGCTTGGTAGAGAAAACGCAACACAAAAAAAAGGAAGAAAATGAATGAATAATCGATAACGATAAGAAAATCCGAATTAAAGTGACACAATCGCTGGCAGCGTGTTTATGTTGACACGCAAAAAACTTCAAAAAGAATATTGTTGTTTTCGATGACGTAGGAGAGAAAACGAAGGGCGCATTCAAAATCGTCGTATAGAATGGCATTGTAGAAACGCGGCCAGCAAAAAAGAAGGTCGATGCCATCGCGTTGGAATTGTTAGTTAATCGCAGACGACTTCCCACATGTGGAAACTGGCAAAGAAATAGGCTCATTAACCCGACAATAATTTATCGTGGTTTTCCAGTACGGAATACGCAATATAATGCTCGCACCATATTAATGATTTACTGTGACATCTCATTACTTTTTTTATGACGCAATATTACACGTTGTGTGTGTATATGTTAGATAGAGAATCGACAGTTTTGATGCGCAAGAGATTTACAACAATTTAACATGTAATTATAAGTTCCGCAATTAAAATCGCGAGTTAAACGCGCAGAAAATCGCGCTTGAACGAAGCGCACGTGATCATGATCAGCTCGATTCATAAGCCATTAGAAATTAAGCTTATTGTTAGTTGTAAATTACGATCAGAAATGAGAGCAAAAGACTTGCAAAAAGAATTTTTTCTGGCTTTTGATGCCATTGCTTTTAACGCTACTTGTCGGTTTTCAGAGTCAACTTGAACACTATGCGTTTCGCTGTGAACGTGGAGTTGCCACATATTAGATGTGAAGGGAAATACGAGATCGACGGTAAGGTGTTGCTACTTCCGATTCGTGGTTCTGGTCCGGTGTTCGGCAACTTCTCAGATTGTATAGGTATTTATCGTCATGTATCTTATTTAGCTTTATTTCTGCATCAACGCATTTTACAATGTTAATTTTAAATAACAGTTTTGTTAATTTATCGGAAACTTTCTGCACTGAAAACATTAATATTAGCAAGTAAATGTGATCTTTGGAAACTAATAAACTTGTAAGAATTAGTCTCACATTTTCTTACATTGAACATTACCTCTTTGTGGACAAAGTTTAAAAATGACGACTAGTTGGACTGGATCTGTGAGACTCACGCGACTTTAAAATTGAATATCTCCACGAAAAATCATTATTTTCTCAACATATTTTTTTCTTTTAATCAAAAGTTTGAGCAATTCTGCGTTGATAAAAAAAAACAAATTAAAAAATTTCTAATAGTTTCGAAGATATAAGTATTTAAATAAAACTAATTTTTACTAGAGACGCTGATGCTCAATTTTTTGTGAAGTCATTAGGTTTAAAGTAGATCTCACAATCAGAGACGTATGTCTGTCCGCGAAGGTTTAATATTATTTGAGCAACAATAAAGCATGAGATATTGAGACAGAGCGTGTCCACGCAAATAAATTAATATCGAAAGAAAAATTTAAAAATCATGTATGTACTTGCAATGAAATTCAATTAGTTTACAAGTCGCTAGTGTCCACATCGTAATTAATTGTATACTTCTCATTATGCCAACAATTTGACGTTTTATTTTCTTCTTGTGAAAAGTTTTGCTTTATCTTGCAATAACTTTTTTTTCCAGGCGCATGCAAAATACTGGGTGAAAGGTATTTTGAGGACGGAGTGGAGAAGTTACGTATCAAGGACTTCAGATTGAAGGTGTCCGTGGGTAAAGGTTCACTGAAATTGGAAAATCTGTTTGACGGCGAGCAAGTTCTCGGAGACGTCATTAACTCGGCCATTAACAACAACTTTGATCTCTTCACGCGTGAGATGATACCGCTTGTAGAAATGGCTTTGTCCGACGCGTTCCGGAACATCGCCGACAACATTGTCGAGCAGTTCACGCTTGCGCAATTGTTCCCCGGTGCGTAGACCTTGATCCGGACAGGCGGGCTGGAAAAAAAAACAATGCGATGTACATTTGTGCACTTTTGTGAACAAATTAGGGAAATCGCTATTACTCTTCTCTGGCCAAACTGAATTTTTTTTTCCTCGACCGAGGTTTGCGTCGCTCAGTTTGTTACATGTTGAGATTTTGTAGCTTATTAAAAAAAACAGAAATTCCAAGGAAAATCAAAAAGAAAAACAACGATCGAGAGAAGTTTTTGATAGTTTATTGAAAAGTAGGTCTTGTGATAAAAAAGAGACATATATATATCTTATTACGCGAGAGAAATGCTCAAAATACAGTAAAGCGGCGCGAACCGATCAAACATTTCTTTTTTCACGATGCTAAAACATGAAAAGACATTTTAACAAATTTTTTAGCTGATGAAAGAAAATCTGAATTGAGTAATATTGATTGTATATGTTGATGCAAAATGTTTTTGTACGTTTTTAGAAAATATTTTAGCAATTTTTATTTAAGAGCTAAATTCTTGAGCAATTTTTCAATCTGTTATTATTATTGCAAACGCAGAAGATTTTTATTTAAATGAGACAATGACAATATAATTAGTTAGAGATTAGATTGAGATAAAATTAAATTTACGATTGTCAAAAAAAAAATTGGGATTTCTTCCAGTATTTAATAATATAGAACACCGAAGATTTTGATTGCTCTCTGTTTCGACACCGATTTCTTCGTTATCGTCTCCACACGCGTTGAAATCACCGCGAACGAAAGAGTCGGTGCAGAAACCGATAGCTCATCGACGCACAGTAAGCACCACTTCACTTCTCTACGCAGATTAAAATATCTGTTTGCCATGTGACCGACAGATGAGTAGAAACCTGTAATAAAGTTTTTATTGTGCAATGTACAAGTGTTATTACCGGAGCGCACTTCAAGTTTTTTTAGAGCAAGCTCACAGTCTTGCGAATGGTTGTATAAAAGATTTGCTTGCAGGATTTTCTTAAACAATATTCATATGTTTTTTCTTTCGCACTCTTTCTCAATTGTAAAAAAAATTAAAATAGCTTGTATATAAAAATCGAGAATGTTTTTTGTGATTTATTTCATGTTACAAATTTTTTCTCTCTTCCTCTCTTCAAAATATTATTTGTCAATTGTTATTATCTATATCTTTCATTATTCATTTACTTCATCAACGTGAACGAAAGTTTAGCAAAAATATTGCTTTCTCTATTACGCAGTATTGACATATAAACATCTTATGAATTTCCGAGATAACTGAAGAAACTAGATGAAAAAATAGTAGACATAAACTCCGCAAAATGAAAAACATGCATACACAAATCTGCGATAATAATATAAACTATAATAATTAACACAAACGTTCGAAACATTTTTGTTTCATAATGATTTGCTTTCAATTGTTGCTCATAAAATGCCAAATTATTGATCCAATTGTTTTTTTGAGTGTCAGAACGAAGTTTATTCTTATTCGCGCTAACGTAAACGAAATAAAACACACCTGCAATCGGCATAGTGTGAATACAGTGTACTTTGGACGCGACACACAAAAAACTTATCAGATATCTAGACTTTCAAGAGAAACACATTTGAATCTTGAAAATATTTCCGCGAACATCGAATAAGTTTTTGCTAAAAATATTCTGATTTAATCTGACAACAAATTTGTTTTTTTATATAAATTTTAGAAAGAATGTGTGATAAAAATAAAACTATCCGAGCAGTTTAAAAACTAATATTTTTATTTAAAAATACAAAATATTTTACAATTAACTATATAATTTAAAAATATACATATTAGTGTGCATATTCTTTTGTGTCCCACTTTGTACAGACCGCGAATTGTCAGACGTATTAATATGAGTTTTACCGCATCAGATATAATTATAAAAATGTAGCATGTACTTAATGACATTCGACTTTATAATTCTTTTTTGCTACTAAAAGAAATACTTACGCGATTTCTTAACAGAATCGCAAAATCACTGCTTAAAAAAAAATTATAAAACACACACACACACACACACACACACACACACACACACACACACACTCTCTCTCTCTCTCTCTCTCTCTCTCTCTCTCTCGTGTGTGTGTGTGTGTGTGTGTGTGTGTGTGTGTAAATGATTTATCCAGATGGATTTTTACATATAATCAATATGTACTTCTTTTACACATTTTATTGAAATTTTCTTTTATTATAATTACTGTACAAGTACACACACATAATATGACACACATAATGTGACATAATATTTTCAAACTAATCAAGAAATAAGAATTTTAAGAGCCAAACGCTGTATCTTTCGTATAAATATATACAAAAGATATATTGACTATTTATTAGAATTATGTAAACCGAAGATATGTGTGTTAATCGTAAACACGTTATATTTAAATCTAGTGTCAAGTTCTTTATGATCAAAGTAGTAAAACCACTGGAATAGCAAAAAGTTTGATTTCTGTACAACATAGTTGTTTGCAATAGATTTTTTTAAATTTTACTGGGAGATAAAGGATTATACCATGTGTATTATATAATTAAAATTTTAGTTTGCACATACATTCAACGTTTGGTTCTTAAGATTCTTAAATATTTGAGATATTAGTTTAATGCTAAAGAGAGTTGAATATATTCGTCATATAATAATATATTGCAACATCTTAATTTATTAAAATTTACTTGTTAAAAAAATTTAGAAATTTTGAACTTGTTACATAACACATTGCAATTCTTTATATACATTTGCGTCGCATTAATTTTATTAATATTGTTTTAATAATAAAATCTATATTATATAATTAACCTATCGTTTGTAACAAAATTTATGTAAGTATTAAAACGTAATAAGTAGTTCTAAATATTTTAAAAGAAGGACGTTAAAAACGGTTTGAAGCAAGCACGTTGTTGTGTGTAGATGTAATTAGTTGTTTATTGAACAAACATAAATGATTATATAGATGTATATAAACGTTTCGACTTCCGATTTAGGTATTTTTCAATATAATTCTAGAAACAAATATTTTTGATTAAGTAGCAAAATGAAAAAGATTTATAAAAACTTGGAATTATATGGCATAATTGTGGTCATCATGAAAATGTCAAGAGTGTAACAAACATATTGTGAATAAAGTTATCCAACGTCCTTCTTTTAAAATTTATATATACATGTGTGTGTGTGTGTGTTTGTCTTAAAAAAATAATAAAGATCGTGAGTATGTATCATTTTACATTCATTGTTTATCAAAATTATTCTTATTAATAAAGATCAAAGAGATATTTACAGTTGTTTTTTTGCAAAATAAGACAGTCTCACTTACTTAAGTACACGCGTGGTGTTTATAAATAAAAATGAGACTATCTTAAATATACATTCTTAATGCAAATATCCTTAGAGCCATAGAGATTCTATGGACGTCCGGGGAAAAGCTCATCATACGTAAAGTGCTTAACTATATCGTTGGCTGCAGATATAACTATTTGGGAGACAGCCTTCTCCAATACCGGTTTAAAGACTTTGAGAACCTCTTCTTTATTGTTTCCTATGAAGCTATCAATGATCTCTTGCAATCGACTCAACTCCGTGTCGTCCAAACTGTACGAAGCGTCGTAGTCCTTGATGTCGATGTTGATCTTCACTTTCGATAGGTATATGTATCTCTTACCGCGAATAGTCACCACCTTCATGTCTATGTTAGCTTTAGCTTCTACGTTCTCTGCAAGAATACACAGATTTTATTTATTTCTTTATTTACTTCAATAAAAACATCCTTAATTATCTAAATATCCTCATCTTAAATACGATTTAATATATTTTTTTTTTTATACAAGAGCGAAAGAATTGGAGCTAAGATTATACGTACCCGTAGTAATGTAGACATCTCCTTTCTGCTTAATTGGCACCAATATACGTACGTCAAAGTCATACGTGCCTTTCATTCTGATCTTGTTGAATATGAGCTCGACGTCAAAGTGATTCGTATTGATATCGTAGGAAAATTGCTTGATAATGAAGTCGCAGAGTCCCGATATATTAGAGTTTACCATGTATATTTTCGTGTTGGGCGATTCGACGATGACCAGTTTCTCGATCAACCACGGATCGTTTGGTGGGACACCTAATTCTGGAATTCCTTCACAAATCTTTCCTTTCAAGTTTTCGACGTTGTCCAGAATGCACTGAGTGAGATTCGGATCCTTGTAGTCACACACATTAATGTAGGAAGCTGCAAAATACACGGAATTATTTGCGCCAAGCGATGTGTGACTCACGAGTGTGATTTGATGCAGAAAGTAATTAGTTGTTTTCTCGCGTCGAGTTATATAAATAATAATAACCGTCATTTTGATGAAGAAGATAGTTGTCCCGTCTCAAAAATCGGGAAAGGATTCCATGATTTTTCGACTTCTGATCAAAGAGACATTTTCTTGCAATACCCTTAATTTAATAATAAGAGGATCTTAAATTTTGAATATACAAGATGTAATACTTCTGAAAGACACGTAGTTTGTGAACATACATCTTATACGCTAGACTACTAGCGTATGGAGCTTTTGCGCGTTAGACTACTAGCGTATAAGATGTATGTTCACACACTATGTGTGAAATAATTTCAATAAAAAAAAAAAAAAACAAAAAAAAACAAACAAATCTTATCAAAATCAACAATACGCGTCACTCCGATTCAAGCGCGCAAGTATAACTGAAACGCGCAAAAGCCTTGCTCCATATTTCGTCACAAATATTTCCTGTAAAATTCCCTCAATTCTTTCAAAGTAACTATTATCAATTTCGTCGGCATATCTCTGGTACTGTATATTGATAACAAAACCTACTTTGATAAAAACAAAAAAAAACTTTCTGATCTTTGTTACAAAACTTAAATTTATTAATGATGAGATCATGATATATGTTTAATAATCATTCTTGACATATATTGAATGCATAAACTTTCATTTACTTACGTATTTCTGCGGCTACATGTGCAACTGCAAACACCGATATAAGGAGCACGGCAAACATGTTTTACCAAGAACCAATTTTTACAAGTAATGCAAATCAACAAGGCCGGCCACGAGACCGATTGTACGACAGATTTGCAGAGAACGCGAATCGTGACTGATCTTGAGCGAGAGCTCAAACCTGTATATATACTCTATATACAATTCACATGAATAGGTGTGTCTTTCTTATTCTTTTTCTTCTTCACATTGCGCTTGTGGATTGGCCATGATATGTTTGTTTCAGTCTTTCTTAAAATCGAGTTTCAAATATTATGAATAATTTATGAATTCTTAAAAACTTCTTGACCTAAAGAAAAAGTAACATAATATGTTATTTCTTTACAAGTATGTAAAATTAAAAAATATGTAAAAAGTACAAGTGTGTCGTATCAAAATGTTTCATTTTAAGATGTTTTATTTCGCAGCAAAGCTAAAGCACAAGAAAATTATTTTTCTTTCTTTAAATTATAGTTATTTTTTTCTTTAGAATAAAGTAGCTTTGTTATAATATTTTTTGTGTGTATTTTAATTTACAGCGCACCAAGCAAAGATACATAAATATATCAAATGCAATAATAACAGTATACATGATGTGATGCTTAGGTATTACATGTTTATATATGACAGCTTTAATATTACAATTTTAAAGACACGTTTTTTATCTAATACTATAAAAAAAACCAATCGGATTTGTTTTTTTCCGAACTAGATTCTTCATGCATAAATGAATATTTGTATAAAATCGCCATTATGGTAATCAACGATACCTTGTAACATATTTTCACAATAATGTAGGACTTAAAAAAGACTTTAAAAAGACTTTAAATGTCTTTTAAAAAAACAAACATACAATTTAGTGACATATCGAGATATTTGCGAAAATTACGCACACAAAAATATTTTCACACATTTCTCTCCCTCTCCCTCTCTTTCTCTCTCTCTCTCTCTCTCTCTCTCTCTCTCACTGTCTTTTTATAATGAATAAATTTCTTTTTATAATGTATAATCTATAAAATACAATTTATTTTTTACATGTAAACATGCGATCTCTGATGCGATTTGAAAACAATTAATTTAGATAATACTATTTAAAATAAACAAAATAGTTTACAAACAAACAAATAATCTGTGATAAATATTGTTTCAAAAATACATGATTTATCTAGATTAAAAAGAATTATTAAACGCACACGATACGTGAAGAATTTATCTCTTTGATGTTATTTATGTTACACTGTTTAAAAAACTAATTACAAACTTAGTTTTTAAATACTATACTGCGTAAAACAACAAGCGTTTTTTCTTGATATTAATGTGATTAAGTCAATACTATGAAGATATATTTTACGTCAATATCACATTTTAACTACTTTACCAAGAAACAATGTTGTATAATATTTAAATAACAAAGCGAAGATTCACGTACACACACACACACCAAAACTAGTGACTAATATATATAATTATTGTAGAATAAATTAATTAAAAAACTAGCTTCTGTCAGACAAGAACATAGAAAATAGAATTTATAGTTAAATAAGTTTATAAAATAATAAGATTTTTATTAAAATTAAACAAAGAAGAAAAACGACCTTTAAAGAAAAACGAAAAATAAACATAATTTATGTAATCACTTTTTGAGAAGATTTTTATAAATACATAAATACATAAATACGTTGTTTAGTGCGAACAGAGTCGAAATATATAACGTAATGTAAAAAACAAACATAGTAACAAGTTCTATATGATTATGTACAACGTCACTATTGTTTGTAATGTGCAAAGTACAAACGGATATCGTAACTGAGACTTTATACATCTAATGTAAATAGAGTTTTTTTCTGCAATGATATATTTTTAATTGTAAATATTGTTGTGTAATGTATATATACATCATATTAAAAAAAAAACTAACAATAAATATATGTAAAATTATGTAAAACTTAATATAACAATTAAATCATAAAATCACATTTTTAAACAAAAAAAAACTTTTCTTATCTACATATCATAATGGCACATTCGGCTTTTGTTATTTATGCGTTCGTTAAGTTCTATTTCATTGATTTTAACGCTTGTTCTTTCATGTCTGACAATTGTATTTTTTTGTTAAATCACAAGTTCAAAAAAAAAATGTTAGCGTGTGTGTTTACGGAACTTCGGCGCAATTAAAATACATCTCGTTCGAATATACGTGTGCGTGTACGCATAAAAAGCAAACGCGCACAAACATATTCGCGTTCAAGTTTCAATCAATATTGTGACATCGATCAACAGCATTTTCTCTGCAAATGTGCGAAAGCACTTTACGCTCGAGGCAAAATGCATCAGAATCTGCCGCTTACACACGCATATAATGCATGAGTTTGCGTAACACCCAATGCTGACCTTAAACACGATTTCTTTTCTTAATGCCTCAGACTGCGATTTCATTCGCTCGTTATACACGTCTCTCGAATAAAGTGTTACAGACGAGAAGAATTAGCGTCCATACCGTCTAAATATACAGCGCGAGAACTACGCGCTTCCAAAATTGCAATTAAAATATTGCGAAAAACGAGGACAGGTGTGAGTTAGTGTATTTTTTTGCTAGCAAAAAAAAAAAAAAAAGATTTTAATCGTTTTCTCTGTAAAATTGAGGAGTCACGATCTCGTTGCGTGCGCCGTAAATATCGGAATTCGGAGAAATCAAGTGAAATAAGAAGGAAATGAAAAAAATGAAGTGTTCAATATTGCGTTTCACGTTTGCGAATTCGCACACGTGACACGAATGGACTTGCGCGCGGGACACATATGGTGGACCTCCGGATTTTGTTACGGATCGCGGCTTTTTCGAACGTCGCTATAGATATATAATTGCTTCATTTTGCGACTTTCGCTAATTCTAATGGGGAGAGGCAAAATTGCACAAGTGGCTACACCAGTTCTTTACTTCTCTATACGTTTAGCAACGCGCGCGCGCTTTACAATCAAGACACGTCACATTTTCAAATCATCGCGAGCCACAAAAAGCGCCATCTCTTGTCTGACAATTGTAGATTTAATTGAAATATCTCTACAGTTCTTCCAGACAAATATCTTTCTCTAAACTATAATACAAGGAAAATGTTTTTGCATAGAAATTAATTAATTCTCGTTACAAAAAGCGTCTATAAATATGTTTCGTATCCAAATGTTCCTTGAAGAGTGGACATTTAGATACGAAGATACATAACGTATATAAACTATAGGTATATACGTTTATACTATGTATTATATTTTATTTTACACGTTTGTAGAATAGTAAACGCGTGTCGAAAGCATTCCTTGTGTCAGCCCTCGAGTTGTTAGAAACGCGTTCTGTTCAAAACTATCATGCGCCGAAGCAAAAAGATTAGAAACATATTGTTGAGTAATTTAAAACTTCAGAATCTAAGAATATTTTAAGAATATTTACTTCTCTTCTTCGTTTCTACGTTGTTTCTTATTTCCTAATAAGATTCCTTACTCGTCAAGCCTTAAGCAAACTACGACGAAGCAAGTGGATATAATTGCCGGATAGCGATAGAGACTTCGAGAGTAAAATGAATTATATATTAAAAATTTACAATACGAGGTCACGTGCCTGCATATATCACGGACGTTGGCACGCGTGAGATGAATTTTAACTCAATACTATGCACGAATAACATGCGGTACAGAACGTAGGTCTGAAAATTGAAATGCAGAGAAGTGATACGGCTGTTAACCGTTTGAAACGTAGTGTAGAAAATTACGTTATAGTGTTTCTTTTCCTTTTAAGTTTGCGGTAAGAAAGACATACACATATAATATAATTGTGCCTTGTATACAAATATTCTCTCTCTATATATATATTCTATAAATATTCATCTTCTTGTTGACTCTCGATACTTTAAATCATCACAAAAAATCTGATAATCATCGATATCTGATTTTCAATATCGTCCAACTTTCATCTCGAACCAAACTCGAACTTGCGTAAAACTGCTTCGTAAAATTACGTAACATTAACACTTGATTGGAGTACCGGAATGTTTCGGAATGTGCCTCGAAATAAGAATTCTGTTTTGCTCGTTTTCTTCACTTTGTAACTGCGTGATCTTTCGTGATATTTGAATAACATTCACGAATTTCCTTGAACTATCAAATAGAAAAAAAAGGCGAAACAAAAGTAAAAAAGAAGATAAGATAAATAAAGACTTGACTCATAAAGTGTCGGACGATGTGATTTTTCGCATCGAGAAAATCGATATGTGCGCGTACGTAATACATCCACAAGTGCTCTTACAATGATTAACGACAACGCTTTAGCGAATCGACCAATCGTATTGATCGTCTGTTAAGTGAATAAAAAAAAGAAAAGAAAAATTTATTATTCAATTTTAGTTTTAGAGTTAGGAAAACAATCTCTTGTTACTTTATTGATGACAATAATTTTTTCTAAATACATATTGAAAATCTATAATATTAATCTATCTGATATAGCAACGTGTGTGAAGAGTATTAAAAAATAATACGAAGATATTTTCTCTTTCTTAAGAACTTTTGTATTCAAAGTCAATGTAAATCCCACAGTTATAATATAACATACAAAAGCGTAAGTTTCAGGTTTGACTTTTAGCCGAGATGATATTTTTAGCACTGATGCAAAATATTAAAAAATGCATAGTACGATAAAAACATAAAAACAAAAACATCTATAAAAAGCGAACTAAGATCAGGTTTCTTTCATCTATAAAAAGCGAATTTATAAAGGTGAAATAAAACTCGTAGCGACCATAGTTCATTATTCATAAACGTAACTTGTAAAATTAAGAATTGAAAAATAAATTAAGATTGTTTTTTCAATGAGTTTAATCATTTTTTTTATTTTAGAAATATAAATTCAGTCATAAGTTTAGAAACTTCAAAGCCCAAATATTTATTCTTTATTTTCTTTTTTTTTTTTTATTCTAATTTTAAAATAGATTTAAAATGGCATTCAAAACCTGTGAATTTTAAAAACAATTTATACATATTGTAATTATTGTATATTACATTTGAACAATATTGTGCACTGCATATCAGTGTCTGGTTTTTGTGATCTATGCGTAAGTTATTATAATTCAGTTTTGACTTTTATCTGTTATGAATGATTCAATGTTTTTACTACTTCTAGTTTTTCAACTATTATTTTTTTAACAAGCAATTAATGAGTGACTTACTAATAAAATGATAGACTGTAGTTTTTAATTAATTTGACAGCTATAATATCTTGAATTCTCTTGTAAGAGAATCTTTAATTAACTTCTCCCTCTTTTCTAACATATCACAGGTAGGGGATCTTTATAAACGTTCTGAATCTTATTTAGTCTTCGTTAGTCGCATTTGTCTTTACATCTCGGTCTCATCAGTTTCCTACTCACTTGGCAATGTTCTTCGTTGCTCGCATCTGGTAAATTATAATAGTAATTCTATCTGTTAAGCACCGTTTCACACTACAATTTAATTAAATTAAAAATAAAAATAATAAAATTAAAAACTAAAACATAAAAAAAATAAAATTGGAAGTAAAATATAAAATATATAAAATTAAAAAAATAAAATAATTTTAATTGTGTCAACGAAGTTAACACTATATTGTAAAATATAATAAATCTAGATGTGGATAATATTATCGATAATAATGTTACGTGAAATTATTTTAACACAAAGTGTAAATATATAATATCGACGCATGCATTTAAAAAATAATTCTGTGCCGGCGTTCTTTATTTCAAAGCATCGAAAATCTTCATTTGTCTTTCCGAGTTATTAGAATAAAGTGTTAACTTCTTTTTGAAAAGTCCATTAAGAAAAGCATCAATCTGTTAGAAGTCGGTTAAAAAATATATGGAATATAATACATTTCTACAACATAATATATTTCTAACTAAGAAATATATAAGGTCAATACGAGCCGTTTCCAACGTGTAAATTTTTACACGTGAGTTTTTGAATTGAAATATCAATTCTAAAATTCATATAGGATGCTTGGATTGCATCTCATATATGACAAAAATAATTATTATAATTATTATAATAATAATTATTATAATTATAATTATTATTATTATAATAATAATTATAATTATTATAATTATTTAATTATTAGTTAGGGGGGTATTCGGGGACTGTCATATATGAGATGCAATCCAAGCATCCTATATGAATTTTAGAATTGATATTTCA